>WTSP01014100.1:30537-55109 GCA_025331215.1 Actenoides lindsayi
TTTTTCTTAATCTTCCCCCCCTCCACCCCCCCACCCCCCCTTCTATTAGGTTGCTTGGGTCACAAGATCTGGGAAAACAGATCTGGCTGAACCAATTGCTGTACGTCCCACAAGTGAAACAGGTAGACTTTTTTTCATGCAGTTTGGCTGTAAAATAAACAGTTGCAGATATAACGTAGCTTATAGACAGAAGTCGTCTTTGAAAAGTGGAAACCTATCTTGTAGAGTGTTTTCTATAGCTCCTTATCAAAATTTCCTAAATTTGCTGCTGCTTATAACAAAGGCCACAACACTATACATTCCCTTAAATGGACTCTTGTAGGAAATGTACACTGTAGGAGTTTTTTCCATTAATGTCCTGCAGACTGACTTGCTTTGACTGAAAAACACATTGGGTTGTTTGTTTTATATTGTTTATAAGAAAACTTCTTCATCTCATAATTCACATGAGTTTTGCACATACTTTGACTATAGCTGTGAAACTAACTTTACTAAAATGTTCCCTGAGTAATTTAAACATTTTAAGACCTAAGGCTGAATGAGTTTAACTGATTCAGGTATGGTATAGCATGCTGAAATCTTGAGATCTTGAGTGAATTTCTATTTGTCAACCTAGATGTATTTACATACTTGTAAGGAAGTGACTCAGTGTCATTAGATAATAGGCTTTGGATGGTACTTTGACCAGCAGCAAGCAAGTTATTTTGCAGAGACACAGGATGAAGTGAAAGTACTCTTTTCATTGCGGATATTATGTGTTAAGACAAAAAATGTGTTTTAAGGAAAATGAAGCATAAAAGCATAGTTCTCGCAGCAGAGAATGTTAAGCTTATATATATCAAAAAGAAAGGTTTGGCATAAAATGGCTATGTTGTACAAGACCTAAAGCTGCTTTCTTTTTATAGTCATGTATCCTGCCTATGCAAAGTGGGTGCAGTCACACAGGGATCTTCCTATCAAGCTTAATCAGTGGTGCAATGTTGTGGTACGTCTGTACAGGATTTCTGAGTAACTGTTGTATCATAAGTACAATGTAGGTCAGTTATTCTATGTGGGCATGACACGATGGTAGTGATCAGAGCACATATTTCATGACACAAGTATGATTGTGGGTTCTGGGAGTTGTTTTACTCACTATTTTTAATGGAATACACTATAACAATGTATATTGTGGATTATATTATTTAAGTAGAAATCTGTGAATAGTTAACTCTTTATTTAGATTCTAATACTTATAAACATTTTTAACAATAACATGACACTTCAGTGTTAATCATGGCATTCAATTTTTTTATTTCCACCCCCCAGCGTTGGGAGTTCAAACATCCCCAGCCTTTCCTTCGCACTCGTGAGTTCCTTTGGCAAGAGGGTCACTCAGCATTTGCAACATATGAAGAGGCAGCAGAGGAGGTATAAAGCAAATCTGCTGATGATTTTGCTTTCAAAAGCTTACCTTACTCCATAGCAACACAAATATTTTACTTTGTGTTTTCCTTAAAAACTTAAATAATGCATTCACATGTTAACTTCAAGAAATTTTAACACTTCCTTTGCCCAAAAGACAGACGTTTCATTGAGTATCATGGCTTATCTTTATTTACCTAGCAGATGTTCAGACTTTTAGAGGAAAACTAGAAGTCAATTTAACCACTGGACTGGCATTTCTGCAGTGACTCTTCTTGTTTTCTGTCATGATTTATAGTTGTTGCTAATTGATTCATAGAAAGTAACAGCCAAAGTTTAAAGCAATTGAAGAAATCTTGGTTTTTAATCACAATTTTGAGAAAGCGTTACACTTTTAAGATTTTAGACTCTGTCATATAAATATATTTCATAATTCAGCAAATGCAAAATACTAAGTAATTCTTAAGATAGTTTGTTCATTATAGGTGATGCAGATACTTGATCTGTATGCTCAAGTGTACGAAGATCTCCTGGCAATACCTGTTGTGAAAGGAAGGAAGACAGAGAAGGAGAAATTTGCTGGGGGTGATTATACAACCACTGTAGAGGCATTTATATCTGCCAGTGGAAGAGCTATCCAGGTATTTTCCTATTAGATTATTTTTTCAGTAAATATACTAAGATGAAAGCCTTAAACTGATGCTTGATAGATTTAAATTTCCATTGAGCAGAATTTTCTGTGTGCACATGTTTCAGGGAGCAACGTCACATCATCTAGGGCAGAATTTCTCAAAGATGTTTGAAATTGTATTTGAAGATCCCAAGAAACCAGGAGAAAAACAGTTTGCTTATCAGAATTCCTGGGGCCTTACAACTCGAACTATTGGTGTAATGACGATGATTCATGGAGATAACATGGGATTGGTCCTCCCACCTCGAGTAGCATGTGTTCAGGTGTGTAAAAATGCCTCAAAGTACAATTTTGTTTCTTTTCTTGTCTTGGAATTCATAAGCATTTAATGTCAGGCACCTGGAAGACTTAACATAGACTAGGAGCTGTCTATTTAGAGTGTGCTGTATAAAGTTAACATAAATCATTAGTGTACTTCCAGTGGACAAGCTCCCTTTAATAATCCATCCATTTCAAATAATCTAATCTATATCATTTGGATGAAAAGGGAAATGTATCCTTTACTTCTGATGACTTGAAAGAAGTTACTGGGCTATAGGGTCACAATATTCGGTTTAAGTTTTTATAATAACTAGGAGCTATTTTTTTTTACATATATCCTAATGTACACGTCATGTTATATTGCAGGTTGTAATTATTCCCTGTGGTATCACAAATTCCCTTTCTGAAGAGGACAAAGAGGCTTTATTGAAGAAATGTAATGAATATCGCAATAGGCTGCTTACTGTTAATATCCGTGTACGGGCTGATTTAAGAGACAACTATTCACCTGGTTGGAAGTTCAACCACTGGGAACTTAAGGTACATTTCTTTCCAGGAAGTGTTTTGAAGCTTTTATGTGGGATGTATTTATGAGGCATGTTATGCATGCCTTGTATTCCGAAGACAAGTATTTTCTCTAAATGAAGAATTTCTGCCTTATATTGAATGATCACTTTTATATGAAGAAAAGATGTTTCTTCTGAGACTGGCTCTGTTTGCTAAGATTTGCATGTCATTGCTAATTTTTGAACTTCCAAGTCTCCCCTTTTATGTACCTAGAAAATGAAATTAAATAGTACAAATTACTTTGATGCTTAAAAAATTTATGTTGATACTTAAGTGTCTCAGGATCACAACAACAGTACCTTCTTTGCACACTGTGGACAGAGAAGATAAACCTGTACAACGTCAACAAAGAAAGTAGCATTTATTTTTTGTTGTTAATTGTTTCAGAATTACCATGTTCTCCACATACAGCAGTTGAACAGCTCTGGTTCATCAAATATTTTGTAAAACAAAATTTGTGAGCGGAATAAAAAAATGGTAATTAGGAATTTAATAATGTATTAATAATAATGTGAGTGATCTTATGGGATCATAGTTTTGTTCTGATTTTAGAGTAGTGCAATATGTTAATCTTCAATAGAAGATGATAGAAGCTCCCTGCGTTGCTGAAAGTTGCCATTGTGTCCAAGTTCTCTTCCTTTTATGTAATTTTTTTTTTTTTTTTTTTTAAATGGAGCTCTTTTAAAGACTTTTAAAAGTGTATTAGGTTTATCAAGGAGGCACAGCACAGGGCGAGTGATGTTTTTTTATAAAATAGATTAATGTGTGCAGTGTAACATGTAAACTTCATTTTCAGGCTAATTGCAGGCAAAGTGCACTCATTTCATTGAGTACTGATAAGGAATTTCATGGGATAAAAAAAATAAGGATATTGGAATAAGATATACAAGAATGAACTGGAAAATAGTTTGCCTGATGTACTTTTCAGCTTAGCAGACTTCTGATGTTAGCTCCAAAAAGAGCCAAGTCACTGGTGGTACTTGTATCATGTCTGGTATTAGTTCCATTGCTCTTTCTTAAGAAGTCTTCCTGTGTGACCATTAGGTATTCTTTCACTGGAAAGTAGTATTACAATTAGAAATTCTGGATACATTCTGCCAAGGTTTCATTATGGAGATAGCTTTTTTTGTATGTCATAAACTAGAATGTTCAGTTTAAATTACATGTTAATAACAGTTTCGAATAGCGTTTTATGCAGCTTTGCAATTGAAGTGGATATTTCACACTTCAGACAGATTTTGCTATATTACTCATATTTTTTAGTATAAATAGAAGGAGGGAGAGGTATAAGGAATCATTTGGAAGTTGTGAAGTTGAAGAGATTCCAGAGCACAAAATGTGTAGAAAGCTTGGGTAAATGTCTTTGATTCTCCTGTTTACATCTTGAACACTGTAGATTTGTTTTTAGCTTTTTAGCTTGCTGATTGTGTTTTCCTTGGGGAAAAAACCAAAACAAAACCACCCACCAAAATGCATTTGCACTTACCTCTTAATTTCCAATGAAAGAATGTGTACAGCTTGGGACACACATTAGCAGGATGTGGAGAAAATAAGTTAAACTCAGTAGACTCTTAACTGACTAGTAAAATGGAAACTTTTTCTGTCTGATAATACATGGCAGATTAGACGTAATAGGTCTCTAATTGCCAAAGTTCATGAAGCATAAAAGCTATACACAAATAAAGTAACTGTTTGTAGTCAAATATTCTGTGCAATTAATGTCAGGGCTATATTTAGCACAACTTTTGCTAATTGCTGTTCATACAGTGGAAAGTGTTCTGTGAAAACAGAATTAAAAGGTATTATTGGATGAACTAGAAGATTAAACTGACCAAAGAAGTCTTAATCATTCAGACTTTCAAAATCTGATTTGCACTGTCTGGGATAACTATCTTAGTCTAGTTTCAACTGTGCTTTAACTGTCTTAGTATTACTTCTGTATTGGCACAGATGCAGTCCACAAGCTAGTGAAGCAAGGTCACAGCAAGGTATAATGCACAAGTGAAGAAAACGTGGATGGGAAAGACAGAAATACATAAAAGTATTGGAATATATCATGGAACATATGCTGATTTTTTTTTTTTTTATTTTTTTTTTTTCTCCAAAGAAACTTAAATGTGTGAAGTGATTCTATCTTTGGAGGGGCAGAAAGAGAGAAAATGAAGAATTACTTATTCATGATAACTTCTCACTTTTTTGTAATGAAGGGTGTCCCGGTCAGGGTTGAAGTGGGACCACGAGACATGAAAAGCCAACAGTTTGTAGCTGTTAGAAGAGACACAGGACAGAAGTTGACCTTTTCTGAACAAGAAGCAGAAGATAAACTGAAGCAGATTTTGGAGGAGATCCATGCTAACCTTTACAACAGGTAAAATGAGAGGTATAGTAAATGGCTCTGCTAGTCAAAGATGCACTTTACTTGTCAGAATTTTTCATGTTACTGGTTCATCTGTGGAGAAAGACAGGTTAGGCTCATCTTTCTGTTTGTAACATTTCATTTTTCTCCCTCTGAAACTTGTTCCTGTACAGTGATAGAAGTTTCCTACTGTGCTAATGAAACAGAATGTTAAAGGTTGTAAACTTATTTTTAAAAACAGTTCCATGAATTCATATGAGGTATTAACAAACAAATACACTGTAACTAGTTCATGGGATAATAATGCACGGGATTAATTCCTAAAAGATGCTTCTGGTAGGGAATATTTAAAGATACAAAGTTGTCCAAGAAACTTCTGTAGCTGAAGTTCTGTGTTCAGAAGTGTATTTTAAGACACTATATCCTATCAATTTTCATAAGATTGTGTTCTCATAAGCAGTCAGATGTCAGAAACTCTTGCATGTCTGTCATTGCAAGTTGTCATTGGTAAATACACTGAGAAAGAACAGGGTGTTGATCTGGCACCATAGCAGATGACATTTCCTCCTTTCTTCTGTGATGATCAAAGTTGCTTACAAGCAGAATATTTTTACCTAGTAAAGCATTTTGCTGTGTAGATGTAGAACATAATTAAAAAAGAAACGTTTACATCTGTAGTACTTAACCTGTTTCTACCTAAAGCTGATCAGTGTTGAACTGATATACACAACAGTGTGAATTAACATGGTGAAATGTGCAGCAACCTGGAGAACACCCTGTTGGCAATTAATCAAAATTTTATCTTTTTTGAGGGCAGAAGTCCTAGGAAGACATAGCCTAATTAGTAAGAATCAAATTAGTGTATATCTTCTCTTGTAACATTTTCTTTTGACTGCTCTGAAAACTCAGTTTATTTGGCCAGTGAGGCTATGTGCATAAATCTGCCCTGACCAATTTTTTTTTTTATTACTTTTTTTTTTTCCTTAGAGCTGCTGAGGACCTAAAAAGTTATATGGTGGTGGCCAATACTATGGAGGATTTTCAGAAAGAGCTTGATTCAGGAAAGGTAAGGAAATTTATGTCATTCTATCATGCTAAGTACTTTCACACGCTTTCTATCCCTTACAAATAATTGTGATACATGTTGCTTTTTTCTTTTGCTAAAATGCCCTATTTACTAAATACGGTGTTTCAAGCTGCCACTATTCAAAATTTAGTCCTATGCCAGAGGTGACAGGATGTCTTGAAGCAACATACAATGCTGCAGTTTGGTAGTTTGCATTTAAAGTGTTACATTTTTTCAGAAGGTGCTTTTCAGAGAGGTTTATGTAAACATTTTATTCTGATTAAGATAAACTTACTGTTATTATTCTAATGCAAACAATAAAAAACACCTGTCAAGTCTTGTAATAGGGTCCAAGTAAGAGTTTAAAGTACATGCTATTTGCGTCAAAGAAATTTTACCTTAATGACTTGAATAGGAGCCATTGGGTTCATTGAAAATTACCACAAGTCAGAAGCCTTCTTGAGTTGACAGTAAGAATAACCCATAATATGGGCTTTACTGATCTAGAGATCTGAGAAAAATTTCAAGTTCTGGCAAAGTATCTGAAGGCTGCTTCTGTGTTAAGTTGCATGCAACATTTAATTGAAAGTCTAGGAGTGATTGCACAGGTATTTAAATAGTTTCATTTAACTAACAAAAGATTAATGCAAGAACAGTATAGTAGAGGGGTAATAGTTCCTTTTTTTCAACTGCAAGAAAATGAAGCCTTATAAAGGCATGTTCCAGTTCAAAGCAAATTGAGAATTTTGCATTAAGAATGTAAATTTGGTGATAGCAAGCCACAGATGAGCAGACCTTATTCCCAGTTTGGATAGAATTAAAGTGACCATGAAGGCTGGATTTAGTAGTTGTCATTGCCCTCAGCTATTACCATTATTATGAGAGTGTTCAAGTGTGTATAGGGGGTGTTTTCTTCATAGTAACATACTTTTTAGTAGTAAACAGAATTTTCACTGTGAAAGTCCATTAAAAATAAAAAAAATCAGTAAAATGGAATATAAAATTTGGGAAAATAGGTATGCTACAGTAGCTAAGAGTAGTACCGAGAAGTGTATAAGATTATAATTTCAACTTTACTCTCTCAAAGTTCTCCAGTTCAGCTAACTGAAAGAAACAGCAGGAAAATACACAGCACTTCCCCCTTGCCCCCAAGAAAAATGTGCTGTTGGCAATTCTGTTTTCTTAAAACATATATGTCCTTGTCTTGTTCAGAAAATCTGAAAATTCATAGTAATGGAATTAAAATGGAAGCGTTGTTGGGAAAGCTCTGCCTTGCTGTGTGTAAGAAAGCATTTGTTCTGCAGTTTGAAGCTTTTCCTGAAAAACAGAGTAGTCGAGAACAAACAGTAGTTATACTCCACAGAAGAAGAAAGATATATTGGCTTAAAAAAAACCCCAAACCAAAACAAACAAATCTGCATTATGACTTGATTTGAATGCTTCTTTGGGTTTGTGTAGGTTTTTTCATGCTGTGCTATGGAGGGATGACTGTACTTATCTATTTCCCTGATGAAAAGATCTATTTAAATTTAATTGTAGCAATCAGAACCTTTCCCACTTAGAGTGTATATGAGATCTTAAGGTTTAGGAATCTTCCAGAGATAAGGATGAATTATTTTTTTTTTTCTTTGTAGATGTGTAACTGTTCTTTTTTTGTTGTTTGTTTGTTTGGTTTCTTTATCTCCCCCTGCTTCAGATTGTACAAATCCCTTTTTGTGGGGAAATTGAGTGCGAAGATTGGATCAAGAAGACCACTGCCAGGTAAAAGATAACTGAACTGTAGAGAACCTATCAAGATCTAAATATTTTTAATATAAAACAGGAATTGTAAGATGCCTTCATATAACATTGATGTACAGTCTTCACCCTTGACTTCTGATGTCCTGCATAATTCAGTATGTTTACTCCCTTAGTTCGGAAACTTTCAGACCAATTAGTGTCCTTTTGAGATTTTATGTATAATACACCTTATTGCACCTTTATTTTTGAATAAAAGCATTTATATATGAGTATGCTTTTATTTCAGGGATCAAGATCTTGAGCCTGGCGCCCCCTCCATGGGAGCAAAAAGCCTCTGCATACCTTTCCAGCCTCTCCGTGAACTACAGTGTGGAGCAAGATGTGTCTGCGGCAAAAACCCTGCCAAGTTTTACACCCTATTTGGTCGTAGTTACTAAATTATTAGTGAAAGCACCTTCTCCTTTATCTGTGAATTGAACTTTTTTTAATGACTGAAATAGCCCCCAAATTTAATCCGTTTTGCGACTTTTTAAATGATTCAAAAAACAAAGCCATAAACCATAAACTTCCCCCCAGTTGTCAGTCTTAGGCTAGCAGTAATTCACAGACTTTTCTGTAAACATCTCTAATAATAAACATGTATTGTGAGCTGTAATATGTTTTGGGTTTTTTTTTCCCATGTTGTTCAAAGGGGAGGATAGGTACCCTTTGCTCATGTGTTTTTTTTCTGTTTGGGTGTGTATATTTTCCTGTACACTGAGAAAATGCCTGAAAGATTGGAGAGAACATTACAACTACCCTACAGTATAGTTTAGTGTACCATAAACTTTATGGATAAAACATCTTTTAATTTTGCCTTCAAATTTTTCAATTTTTCAGTACAGACTTGCTGCTAACTTGTAGGCATGGTAAATGCTACCCTTTTTTGAAAACTCCCTTTGGAGACAGGTGTTCCAAGGAATATTTCCAACCTATCATAAAACAAGTTTGAAAGGCTATATTAGATCAAATGCCACATTGTTAGCGAGATGCAGATGAATGCCATTTCTTGCAGATACTTTACAAAGTGCTGTTCCTCTTACCCTATAAACTGGCAGTTACAACTGTCTCACAGTGATACTGCAATGACTAATGCAAAGGCAAAAGGGAGGTATTTTCAATGATGAAGATTTTAGGCTGTGTTTATATCTATAGTATGTTTTATAAAACCCTTTTGCTTTTCCTGCACTTATTATGTGTTGTTTTACCAGGGAAGGCTGGATGTTGCAGAGTTACAGAATTATTTAAAAATCAAATCATTTCCACTCTGAGCACAGGATTGACGAGGCGGGTGGGGGGGGAGAAATAACCTTGGCACAAAATAACTTCTGGATGGCACGTGCTTAATTTCTTACTTTTTTTTTTTTTTTCTCCTATATGTTTGAAGGCTATGTAAACCCCTTTCCCCGAAAAGAGTTGAGTGAAAACTTGGCAATGAAAAAATTGGAACCAGTAAGATCCTCCCCAGACTCTTCCTGGGACAATACTACATGGCTGCCTGTTTCCAAAACCCCCATTTTTATGTAGCATCAATAGTCTAAAAGTCTTAGGCATACAGAGACTTATAGCGCTGTTTCCACATCTTCACACTTCTCTGCTTTTCAAAAGCATGCAAAATGTTTGCTTGTGCCCAGATTCCTGCGGTCACCCTTCCTAGTCAAAATTTTGAATATCAAATTTGAACCTCTGGCCTGTCTGGTTTAGGATCATGCACCTTGGGATAATACCCTGCTTTTTCACAGCGAAGTGTGAAAATGATTAAATATTTCAGATCAGCTTCCTTGAGCGCTTGGAAATTCTCTGTAATATTCCTTGGATGATAGTTAGTCCTGAAAAGTTTGCTTCAGTTTACATCGTAAAATTATTTGTCTTGCATTCATCTGTCTAGATGTTTTCTCACTATGTAGACAAAGTCTTAGGGGTAGTAATGAGCAGAGGATTTGGGGAATGATATGTCAGTGCATGCATTCATCTTTTGTTTTTAGTTGACATACCAGAAGAGTGGCCCTCAGGTGCTGCCTCTAACACTGACTGGAATTACACTTGGAGAAAGAACATAAGTAGTAACACCAGAGTGATGTTTTCCCAGCCTCAAATGTTGGGTAACAGACTAGTCTTCAGAGGGGTTGCCTGCTGCAGCACTCTCATGCTGGTGTAAGATGAGACACAGTAACCAGCAGCTTCGATGCCCTCAGGCATAAGAGACAGGAAGGTGATGAGATTGTTTTGAGAGAGCAAAAAAAGATTATTAAGAATGGATGAACACTTTCAGCTGCCATTGAAACAGTACAACACTGGCATTTTAAAAATGAGATGTGAAAGCTGTTGGTGCAGAAGAAAGGAAAGGCAAAACTAAATGCAGTGTCTAGCACTGCTGCAACCTTATCAGTCTGAACAAACAGCCAACCTTCAACCAGTTGACTGGATTAAATTCATGAGTAAACATGTTGACAACACTGTTCTTAGAAATTAGTTGCTCTCCACCTACATACAGGTTTGTTTGAAGCCAGAGGTTTCACAGAAGGCCAGCCCTTTTTTTATTGTTTGGATTTGTGGTTTTGTTTTTGGTTGTTTTTTTTCCTCCTTTCTTTTTCCCAGCACGTTTCTTCTTGATCATAGTAGGGCTTGAAGTGTCTGGAATGTGGATGACTCACCTGCAGATCTCTCTGTGGTGATCTTCCACAGAGAAGCTAATGCCTGCCTGTGAGAGATATGTCAAGTATCCTTTCTCCAGAAGTATTATGCAAAGCATTATAGAAAGATCCATACTCTTAGTTATACTGGCATGAAAACTTTTAGACTCTTAGGAGATGGTATCTGTTAGAAAAAAAGTATATGAATCAGAATAATAGACTACAGTTGATTAAATGATACTACTTTGTATTTATAATAGAACTGTGTGTTCCTTAGTTCTTACAGTTTTATATGGATAAATTTGGATTTAAATAGCATAGTAAGGTGAGATGTAGGGGAACTCTTTAACACGGTGATACTCCTTGTTGACGAAACAGAGGATACTTGAGCATTTGAGCTCTTCTGCAAAAGGGACTGCTACATTTAGCTAAACCTCTTGTTTTGGTAATTGAAACCTTGAGTAAGGCAGGACTTTTGAGATCTCTGAAGTTTGACCTCAGTCTGTTCCCATTGAAAGGAGAGTAACTTGAAAAAAATGTCTCAATTTTTATGCTCTATAGTTCAGATAATAGAATAATTAAGTAGTTGTAGGTTGTAAGAAGAAAACACCATAGAAATAGCTGGAATAGAAGTAACACGAGAGATAAAAAGGAAGAAGAGCAAGTAACAGTTTTAATACTGTAATTAGTTCTACTCATTTACCCTACTACGGTTAGTGGTGTTGTTAAAATGGAGAGGGGAGCCCTCAAGAGTTGAAGCTGCAGGGTATGGACAAATGACCAAATGTTAAAAATTACGTTTGTTGACAGGCAAGGCTTCTAACAAACTGGACTTTAAACATAAATATCTTGGTCGTTGAAATCCTGTGAACTAAAAAAAAAAAAAAAAAGGCATTTTGGGGGTGGGTGTTTGAGATTTTAAACTAAAGTTAATTCACCTTGGGAAGTCTAAGGTCAGCAGGGACAGTTGGTCAGCTCAGGTTATCAGTATGATCTTATCTCTCTATGGCTGCACTGCATATAATTCCTTTCCGTTTTACCTTGTAACTAACTGTGTGTATATGTGCACAGATGGGCATTTCAAACAAAAACTGCATCATAAGCTTTTCAAGAAAGGCACCTGGTCTTATCACCCATATTGCCTAATGTGCCATTAGTAGCTAGATTTACTTCACCGTGGTTTGTGAGTGTGCATAAATTATGTGCACACTCAAGACAAAAAAAAAAGTTACTGCTTCAGGTTCTTTCTTACTCTGTTCCAGAAATAGCACCAAGTTCAAGCCAGAACTTCTGCAGCTCTTATTTTCCCCTTAACTTCTGGTTGTGTTTTCCCCAAATCTGAGTCGTCTTTGCAAGCGTATGAGGATTACTTTGGGCTTTTGAGATAGGCAGAGTTTTCTAAGTGGGCAATAAATAACGTGCTTTGGGTTCATTTTTAAACCTCGGCTTCCTTCCTGGCTGCAGATTTAGAAAAAGGCCCCCAACTTTGCTCCACTTTGATAGATGTTAAAATGTGCCGAAAGTACAAGCAGTTGAGAGCTCTAGGTTGATAAAATGGAAGATCAGTTCAGTTGTTTCTGAATTGTTCATGTTCAACAGCCTTCACAGGCAGTTCATATCTTATAAATAATGTTCACCTAACATGGATTTCAAATGTCTTCTTCCACAGGCATGTAGTAGTATTTTCTCAGTACTGAAGTTACTGGCAAAAGAAATGGCAGAAATGGACATAAGGGGAGAGTTTTAAGCAAATGAAATGTTTTCTCTAACGTCTTAAAATTCTGAGCCATCTTCTTATGCTCTCCTACCTGGGCCTTATTCAATTTTTTTGGACAGTATCATTGGATAGAGTAGGGAGTACTGGTGCTCCTGGTAGTCTACCTTGGTTTATTTTTGGTTTTGTAGGAAAAAAACCCCAACAAACCAAATAAAAAGAGCTTCCTGAGGGTGGAACCCTTACAGTGACTGGAGTCTTCAGGCTGCCTTCACATGACGAATCTTGCTAAACTGCCCTTTAAACTGACTTATTGCTTTACTGCTTCCTATAAAAGTGGCTCTCGCATGTGAGCAGCACTGACAGGTGAAGGGTAGAATCACAGGCAGTGAGCTCCTGCTTGCAGAGTTCTGTCTTGCAAAAGCTCAAAGTAAGGGGGAAGAGAGCAGCAGAAATGGGCCGCTACTCGGGCAGGAGCAGCAGGCTCATCCTCATGTGTGGGGTGAGCCTTGTGCTTTTTGCTGTTGAGATTTCAGTAGCCTACGTTGGCAATTCTCTTTCCTTAGCTTCAGATGCCTTTGCTGTTTTTTCTCACTTCATCTCCATGATCATTGGTTTGTTCGGTGTTAGGTTTAGTCGCATCAGATGGCACAAGGCTAACACTTTCGGCTTTAGCCGGGCAGATGTGCTGGGAGCTTTTGGCAACTCTGTTTTTGCCACCGCTCTGATGTTTAGCATCCTCGTTGAGGCAATCAAAAGGTTTATCAATCCTCAGAAGACTGAGAAAACACTGCTCGTCCTCATTGTCGGGATTACAGGTCTGCTCTTCAATGTGTTCAACTATGTTATCTTCATGGACTGCTGTTACTGTCGTGCACCCCAAGGAGACACTGAAACAGGTAAATAACCTAATGTGGTTACTCAGCGTTCCCAGCCCTCTACACTTCTGCTTAATTACTTTTCTAGAGACTATTTACTGCTTCTCTGAGATGGGCGAGTAAACATTGTTTTCTTCTGTCTTTTGTTAGCAAGGGTAATGGGTTTTGTACCTGAACTCATACATATTTCCAGCTATCACTACATGTGTTTCTCAGTAAGTAATGTGTAAGCAGTTCATGTGTTGACTTTCTAAAGTGTACGGTGATCTACAAGAGAAATTTTCTCCCTAATCCTCTGGCTGGCCAAACAGGTGACAAAAGTGTGCTACAACCCATAGGAGACACTTATTAGGAAATACCTAATCCTGGAATGCCAATCATCCACAATCTCCACCTTCAATGCTTCAGTAATTTTGCTGTAATTTTTGTCTAGAACGTGGTCATCTTTTGAAAAGTGTGCAGTTTGTATGAGACAAAATAATAGGTAAAGGGGAAAAGGGGAGTCTCAAAATTCCTTGGGGTAAAAACTGGTTGAGACCATTTGAATGCTGATGGAAAAAAAACCCTGTGGATACAGAGCTGAAGTATTCTTTGCTGATGTTTGTTAACCTGTGCTTGGGAGAGCGTGCCATGGAGGAGCAGGGATACCCTGCTACATAAACCTTTTGCAGGAGGTTCTGTTGAGTGCACAGAGGTTTAGCCTTTCAGTTTATTTTTCTTAGTATAGGATTTTAAAATTTCAACATTTAAGAAGGATGGGAACTTTTTTTTTATTACTGCAGAAACAATCTCACTTTATTTGACATAAGATACACGCGAGTTCTCTTTCTGTATGTATATATACACATACAAATGTATTTCTTAAAAACAGAACTATTTCAGTTGGGAAAGGCACCAGATATTTGCAAAGTTTTAACTAGACATCCTGGGGGAAAGCTGAGAGAACCCATCTAATAAAGCAGCTGCTGTTATGTACAGCTCTAGGTGAGGTAAGGTAAGTCTTATAGTCTTACATTTGACTTTCAGGCTGGACAGGGCTTTGGAGCTAGAAGTTAAGTTTGTTAGCTTGCATTTCAGTGTTGAATGTGTTTTCTGTAGAACTTGAAGTGGAAAAGATAAGCACTTAAAAACAAAGGTGGAGAGTGTCGGGCAATTAGAGAATTAACTGAAATGAATGGCAACTGTATAGGTAAATGCTGTTCTCCCTGAATTTCCAGGATCCTGTTCCTAACAGCTCTCTGCAACAACACAGCCATCCCTCTCCCTCCAATAGACTCACGTCCAAATACCTGGCAACTCCATTTTACTTGCAACTGAATTTCAGTTGCACAAGCCAGGGATTAATTTTGTACCTTCCCATAAACACAGCGTGTAGATTTGCCAGTAGTTTTTCTCTCTAATTCTGGTACAGTGAATCTTCTCTGCCTGTAGTAATGGCTACAGGCAAGACAATGCCATTCTATACCACAGAGGGAATACTCCTTTCTTCTGGACTTGTTTTTGTAATCTCCACTTGGGTGAAATTTCACATTTACTACTTTTAACTCTATATACTCTATATTCAACCTGAGTGGGATATTTTTTACATTTGTTTTAAAAGAAACATTATTTCCCAAATAGCTGTACTCTGAAAAGCATACACTTCTATATTTAAATGTATATATTAAAAAACATGAAAAAAAAAAGAGATTTCATCTCTCTGTCTCATCATCCTGTATATGAGGAAAATATATTCTTTCCTGGAGATGGAAGTCAAGGTAAATTTTCTAGTGTGTCAGCACCACTAGCAGAAATTCAAGCAAATGGATATGGTCTCTGAATCCTGCTGGTGCAATCCAGCTGCTTACAGACAATACACTTGGTGACACCTGAGCAATCTCCTGATATTAGGGATGGTTTTCTGGAGGGTAAAGGTTTGTAAAGCAGCCCTCTACCTCTTAGGCTTTCTGGGAATGTAGGAGAGTCGCCTTCATATCCCCAAGCAGGGAATGAATTTAAACAACCCTCTTCTTTCTTGTATGTGATTGTTTCCATCACTTTGAAAAATACAAAGCAAAAAGTAAAGAGCGGTTCAGTTATCCTAAGTGCTGTATTGTGGTTGCTTAGAGCACTGCAAATATCAAAATCTACTGAAGCAAATTCTTCCACGTGTTTCCATGTGTATTAGTGCCATGATTAATCACAAGAGCCAACAGTTCATCTCATTTCTCAGTTGCATGGTCTACTGTCAGGGATAGAAAAACTAGCTGGTGGGTTCCTTGGATGCTGCTAACAGCAGAAGCAGAGCAAGCCATGCCTACAATGCTAGCCAGGTCCGAGATCCAGTGGACACAGAGGGTGGTGTTGACAGGTGCCAACCCAGCTCTCTGTCCTTCTCCCTTGTTCTCCTTCTGTACTTTTCATTTATCTCAATGCAACATCCACACCTCAGGTTCTCAGTACAAATATTCCTGTTAATCAAGTATAAATGTGTTTTCCCAAGCTGCCATTCCAGATTACCCAGGCAGACCTGATTTCCCTCCTCCATCCTTTGGCTGGGTGTGTTTTGCCTCTCAGCCCTTACTCTTCTGTCCCTCACCCTTCTTTTTTTTCTGGTTCTTACTACCATTTTGCTGTGTCCAACTCCCTAAGTCTTTTGCAGTACCCCTATCTATTGCTGTCCTCCTTTGCCCATCTCTCTCAATTGTCCAGATTCCCATCTGTCCCCTCTGCTTGCTCTAAATACCCATCTCTTCCCACCAGGTAAATTAAGGTCTCTCTGCCCTCTAGGCCCATTTTTGCACTTGATTCAGACAATGTAGTTCCCCATGCTATGTTAGGACTAAGAGCAGAGGTCAAGAAGAGTATAGGAAGGACATATTTTCTTTTGATCTAGGCTCACAGCAGCTATGACAGGCATAAAATATTTCTACACTCTATAAAGGAACCGCTGTGTTGAGGTACTTGGGCCAGCTGGGCCATCCATAGCACCATGGAGGTCAGGCACAGACTAGTTACTGCTTTGACTTAAAATCCAGGAAATACTTGTTAAAACATAGAAATGTTAAAGCTTCCGTAAGAACCTTTTGCCAGAAGTTAACATTCATAAAACACTTTTCTTACTGTTGCTGTTGGAAATTACAAAGCAGCCAGAGTTTTCTGACAATTTTGAGGTCTTGTATCATACACAAAAAGTTTTGGCATAAAAATGAAGAATATGGCAAAGTAATAAGCAGCTGAAAAAAAAAAAAAATCAGATTCTTGCAATAAATACCAGACAACTTTAATACTGGCCATATCCTTTATAGTCAGTCATAAAAATACAGAAGCCTGTTTTACTACATGTAGATATCAGCTTACTCTTGTTTGTGTAGTTCAGTGCTGTTGTCTCTTCGATTCATTTATATACCGTTTTAAACTGTTAGGGGGACCACAGTTTGAAAAACACCACATTAGTCTGATTTTAGTAATTCTTTGTTGTTTGTCTTGATAAAGTGAATAAAGATTTAATATGGAGAAAACATTTGTCTTGTCATCTGTACAGGGAAGTGGGAGGGAAGTAGGAAATGAAGATGTCATACAGTCCAAACCATCTGATACTGAGCCACCCATGAATAGCTGGGGCTGTGAGAAACAGCTCTCTAATCCTCTCATGAGAGACTTTATGGTCTTCGCACAGTTCACAGCTCATTAAATAAAATATGTTCTGTGTTAGCAGCCAAGTGGCTTGCTTTTATATTCTGGTAGGTGCAGTTTAGCAAGCATGAGTGTGAGAGCTTCTTCTGCGGTAGCACTTGGGTCTTAATTCTCCTATCTCACTGTGCACCAGCAGCCTGCCTCTCAGATAAGAGGCGGCATGTAACCTAGAAGTCACATAAATGGAAAACATACCTTCTTTCTCCTCCTGCACCTTATGCAGGGTGAGTTTGTTTATTCTGAAGCTTGCTGTGAGGCGTATCTTTTTTTCCAGGCTTCTGTAAGTAGGAGAGATTTGGGGATGTATGAACAGAGGCACTAGCTTTAACTGACTGGGTAACGGTAAGGCTTTGTTCCTGTAATATTCTGAACTCAATTTTCACATCTGTTGTGGCAAACATACTGATCCCAGGAGGAGTAAGAACATTTATAAGGCAAAGTAAGTCAGTACGTGGCTGCTTGACCTGTATCTTACTGCCATAGACCTTCCCAGTAGAGACTTGGTGAGCAGAAACGTTCAGGTATTGAAAAACAATTTTATTTGTAGCAGTGCTCTCTGATTCAGCAGACCCAACGATCTATACTGCAGGAGACATAAGTGCTCTGGGGATTAGAGATCCAAAAGAGAGGTTTCTTAAGTTGTCAGTGTGAAGAATTTAATGATCGCTTAATTCACCTGAATTTAAGAGGAGAAAAATAAGTTCTCTGGTCTGAACAGGTTTTTACTGCTGAAAGGGTGCCAGACTATGCCAGTCTGATGGCTTGGAAACCTTTTTAAGGAGTGGGAAGTAACCCTGGGTGTAACACCTGTAACAACAAACCTTTAGTTTACTGTGCTCCTCACACCTGCAAAGCCTGAAAGCTTTTCCTCAAGGTCAGCATTCCTAACTCTATTTTACCTCTCTTTTGAGTATATCTTCACCGGGTTGGTACTGTTTTTCCCCCAAAACACCAACCCTACAGTAAATACTTCATGCCAGTTCATCTGCTAACTGCATTCATGGATGATTGTTGAATGTGCAGCATTGGAGTTTACCAACAGGCAGTTGCTTCATTCACCCGGTACATCCTCACCCTCACAGATTTATGCTGCCTGTATAGAGCACTACAGCATCCAACTCCTAAATGCTTGCCAACATAGTAAGTATAAATGAAGGGACATATGCCTTACACAATGTTTTCCATAAATCTAAGAGGTGTTAGTATTTTGGCATGCAAGTAACCAAAGCCTTTTCTAACCAAATATTTAGATCTTTTGGCTTCGATTTCTACAGCATTACTGGATGTAGTTCTGTCAAATGCAGTAAAAAAGCCAAAAGCAGCTCTCAAAATAATTTTAAGTGTTTATCAGATATCTAAGAATGAACACGTATGTGTTATGAATGTCTCTTTAGTTTAATGTGCTAAATAATCCTCACTAAATTAATCCAAAGCTTTTCTGAGCAGCAACCCCAAAGGTAACCACATTTGTGTTAACTTATATTAGCTGAAGCTCTAATCCGGGGTCTTTGAGACAAGACAGACGGAAAGAGACTGTGAAAGTGTATTTATCAAAATGCTTCACTCAATTTTCTTTATCTGTCTTGAATGCTTCATTTTCTTAAAAGAAGCCTCAAAAGATAATCTAAGGGAGATACTTTTTACCTTCCCTACTTGATTTTAAGATAATTTGAGAAAATTTTGCATCAAACCAAGTAAAAGCAAATGTGGGGCAAAATTAGGCTACTTTTTGGGCAAAAACTGCAAGTGTGGAATGAAAATTTAAAGTCCCTAAGTAAAGCAAGCAAACCATCTCTGAATGGTTTATGCAATAGCATAAAGATCAAAACTTCTGAACCTAGATTCCAACAGTACCAGTGACACTGAACTTTGAGTAACTGCAGTCATGCTCAACCTTGAACCAATTTCATATTAAAGGCATAGCCAGACTGTCTGAATTACACCACAGTACTCATGGTGAGCTGTAAGGAAATAAAAAGGATTGCAAAATAACTGAGTTCAAAGTCATACACAGTTTCAATACAATGGAGTTTATTTAAGGCTGACATGTTATACATGTTAACTGCTATTGTTTTATTTGGATGTCTATTCTGCACAGAGTTTGCTACAGGCACAGGTCTGGTATCAGCTTCAGTCTAGAAATGCTGCTGGGATAGAAAATGAAGTTTTTGCAGGAGGACTCAATGTCATTTACAAAGATGAAATTATTGTAAAGCCAGTGAGTGGCTTTCTGCTTTTTCTGTTCTTTGCAACATGCTGTACTACCTCCTGGTAGAAAAAAAGTTATATGGGGATATATACATATATATACACACACACACACAGACATACATTTATATGGGAAACTTAACAGAAGTACAGTTTTTAAAAAGTGAATTATCCAGTAATTGAAATATTCAGCAAAGCACTATCTACATGCTAAAGCAGATAGTGACTGGTTAAACCTTAAAGTATGTGAAAGGTTTCTTTATATTAGCTATTAAGAGCAGGGAATGGTGTTTTGTAACTAACAAACTGAACAATCATCTCAAAATAGAAAAAAAAATTAAAAAATCTAACAAAAAGAAGACATTCCAGGCTAGGAAATAAATAATCCCACCGGTTCATCATTTCAGATTTATCTACTAGTGTATTCAAGCCCTCTCTGGAAGGGCATGAAAAATGCATTCTCCATGTCCAGCCAGTCAGTCTCTCCCCAGGACAGTTTCAGGACTGTCATGAAGAGTCACAGCTGTAAGTAAAAAGCCAAGGAGATTCACCTCTGTACTCTGCCAAGGACACTGATAAGACTTTCAGATAGACTGCTGAAGTCTTGCTGGAGGACTAACTTTTAGGCTTCTGCTCTCTGGATTGAAGCAGACCTAACGAACTGATGTCCCAGCTCTTCCCATCCTTCAGCGTATGTCAAGAAACCCTGTCTTCCTTCTGCAGGTATGGTCCTGAGCAGAATGAGATGGAAATCAAATAAAAAGAGTAAACAATGAGGAATAAGCCACCTGCAAACAGAATATTCTGGTACTAACCATCTTCCACAACAAAGTCTGTTGGTCAGTGATTTATTTTGTGATTCATTTTGTGGTCAAATTTATATATTGCGGAAGCCAACCACATTGTTTCAGTTTAGATTTGCTATGAACATGGCCCAGATTTCCTAGTTTAAAGAAAAAAGCTTCACAGGAGCCTTCAGGGCTGTCACCAGGTCTTGATGGAATGAAGCTTGAAGGTCCACTCTCACCTACCCCACTGCCTTTCAGGCTCTTAAAAGTTAGGGATACTGCCTTTAAATGTAAGTGCCTAGGGTCAGTTTCTTAGTCTGCCTTTAGATATAAGTGCCTAGGGTCAGCCTCAGCTTCTTAGTGCAGATGTCATGTTTTTCTTCGCACAGTCTTAAAGAGGCATGACTCCTTTACCATGTACAGTGATGTGGGGGCATTTGTTCCTTTCATTCCCTAGTTTCTTCCATATCATGCCTGAAATGTCTTTTGTAAATCATTTTTATGGTGGGCTAAAAGGTAATCTCTGCCAGGACTTTGATAAGCAAGATGAAGAGAAATATCCCTTGATTACAGTGTTCATAATTAGGTATTTATTTTCATGTTTTTTGGTTTTTTTACTGTCCAAATTCTATAGCAAGGCTATGAGTGATCTTATTTTCATTCTTCATCGAGCAGTGGAAGAAAATTACTGTTGTTTCTGCTCTTGTCATATGTTACTGCTCTCGTCATATGTTATAATAATGCAGAGATGCCCTATTTTCAAAGGCTGGTAATGGCTACTCTGCAAGAAACAACGAAGTAGATTTTAGCCTGTCACCTTGAAAATGGATAACTTGAGGAGGGTGTGACGGAAGTCTGCAAAACCAAGAGTGGCATAGGGAAGGTCAATACTCTGTGAGTGTTTTTCTGTCCTCTGATATGAGAACAAGGATGTATTAAATGAAACTAGCAGGATCCAGGTTCAAAACAAAGAGAATGAGGGGATTCTTCACACCATTAATAGAATATGTGTGGGATAACACATACTTTGTTCTGAAGATTGTGCTAAATTAATTAGTCTTGTTACTGGAAGCGAGGCCTTACTGAACAAGTATGTTTAGTGTAGCTTTGTTCGGGTGGCAGTTTTAGCATGTGTTTGTCTTGAAGTGATAGTGGTGCCTGGATGAAGAGAGCCAGGGAGGCTTATAGTGGGTTGAGCAAAAGCTTGTATTTCCAAGAGGCTTTCTAAACAGCCATAGTGTGAAGGGAAAGGCCTTTGCAGAAAACCAAAAAACAAAGAAGGAGCGAATGATAAGTTCCCTAAAAATGTTTGCTAAATGTTCAGAAGACAAAAGTGAATCAAATGTGAGGCAGTACTGGGAAAGGAGTATAAGGGATAGCTGGGACCTCTGCTCTGCCTCTGTATGAATCTGTGGCTGACCTGTGTTTTGAAGACTGTGCAGGTTTGGTTCCCTCATCTCCAAAAGATGTAGACGGGAACTGGAAACGGCTTAGAGATGGACCTCCAGTCTAAGCCAGCACAGACATTGCTCCATTCCTGTGTCAGTATATGGCTTTCAGACTGACACTGTGCTGTGAGAAGCTGATTGAGATGCATGAGCTTGATAGACAGAAGGAAGTATCAGTGGCTCAGCAGACACAGCTTCAGAACTGAGGATCTGGACACATCCTGCTTCTGACTTCTTCAGTGAGTCATCTGTAACTGTGCTTCATGTCAGAGGACTTAGTCACAGCCTTATTTGCTGAAAATAATATTTTTAGCACTATTTCTTCAAAATAACTGTGACATTTTTATGTTTTTATAGTGAGTTCAGGGCTATGACATAGGTTTTTTGGTTTTTTTTCTTTCTTTTTTTTTTTTTCCTAAAGAGAATGAACGTATATTTTTCACAGGATTAATTATGTTCCAGCTACTGTATTATATACCTTCCTCAAATAAGAACCACTAGAAATTATTTTCATTTCTATGCAGGTGCAATGAGCTGGGCTTCAGCAATTTTTATTTTATCTTTTTTATTGTAAGTGAAATGCTAGAGGTGGAGTTTTCTATCATTAACTGTAGTAAAGAAGGTGTAGTCTGTAATTTTAACATTTTTATCTATTAGACTATTTAACTTTCTCTAACGGACTCTTAGATAGTTTTCTTTTTTTTAAATTCTACCTCTGTCATGATGCTTTTTATCTGGCACAATTGTTTAAAGTCTCTCATCTTATATTGGTAGATTCTAAAGCTGAAATATGTGTTGATGTAAATCATGTTATCTGCTCCCACTATTGTTTTTGTTTTTACAGTAAGGTTCTTTTCAATATGTTTATTTTTATGCATTTGTTACTTTGAATACCTCAGGGTACTTCCTTTGTTTGAGCATTAAATGTGTGAAGGACATGCACATAAATCTCCAGGGTCATTTGGAGGTGTTTTTTTGATTAATCCTTACATCTACATGGGAGATTGTCCCCTGAATGGCTACTGAAGGCCTCTCCAGAGGTTACGATACATTGTGGGTCATGTGCAAGAAAGGCTTTGGTTGTGAACACAGAATTTGGGTGGAATTGAGAGGCCTCATTCAAAAGCCATATTCAAGCAAGAGATCAGACTCAATCAACAGCAGTTAATAATGCAGTTGCTTCAGAGTAAGAATAGAAACTCACGAGGCCTTTGGTAGGAGGCACATATTAGTGTTCCCTAGCTATGCTGGTTTATTGTCTGATGCTGATGTATGCTTTGTGAAGTGTGATGTAAGGCTTGATGTGGCATTTCAGTGTGAATTTTAGTTGCTTGAAGCAGTAACTCCAGCACTAAGGTGCTTCTTGCATAATTGAAATACTTCAGGCTCTCACAGGATATAATTTTAAGGACATTATTTTCTTCAGGTCTTCTGTCTTTTGTTGAGTTTTATTATTTTTGGGCCCAGTTCTGTTATTGAGAACCCCATAGCTGAGGATGACTTAATTTCCCAGCACCTCCTTTGGTTATTCAGTTGCTCCCAACATGTCACAGTGCTGTATGAGCAGTCTGGCTCTGCACTTTTGCCAATTTCATCCAGGGGTGTCACTTTCCCAAGAACTGTCATAACAAAAAAAAATAAAATAAATTTAAATGCCCTACAAATAGATGACAGAGGTTTACTCATTTATTATGCTTCTTATAGACTACTCTGTAGGTTAAAAAAATGCATGAAATTGTTATTCTTATAGGATGACAATAGACTCGTGCAGAGAGGTACTATTTTGACATACCTGCTAGTGGCAGGAAATTACCTGGTTCAGTAAATGACTCCCTATCCTTTGATATGAACTTAAGCCACCAATAAAGCACCAGAAGAGTATAAAATTATTAGATCCATCACTGAAACTTCACAGTATTTGGATGGCACGGTGGTACCCGGCACCCTGGAAAGCACTGAGGACAACCTTTTGCGTTTGTCTGGATGGTTCTGCCTACGCAAGTGGGCCCTTTGCCAGCCGACGTGCCAGGTCTCTGCGCCTCCCCACTGCCGGTTCATTTCGTTTCACTCGCGGTCGCTTCTAACTGACCTGTGAGCCCCCGGGGGCTGCGCAGCGGCGAGGCGATCGGGCAGGGCGGTGAGCTTCCCCGCAGTCTCCCACATGGGGACGCGGGGGCGGTGCCGGTGGGGCGGTACCGTAGGGGCGGTGCGGATAGGAGGGAGTCCCTCCCCACCTTTCACTCGGGGACGCGGTGCCTGGTGCGGTGGGGGCAGGCGGGGTCCTCCGCAGCCTTCCACCCGGGAACGCGGCGTCGGTGCCAGTGGGGCGTTGGCGGTGGGGCCGGGCGGCCAGCGAGGATCCCCCGCAGCTTCCCACCCCGGGACGCGGTGCCGGGGCGGTGCGGTGCGGTGCGGTGCGGGCGGCCGGCTGGCTCCTTCCCCGCGGGGCAGGGCGGCGGGCGGGGCTTGGCGCGGCGGGCAGCGGCGTTAAGGGCCGGGGCGGCCGCACTTGTTGCGGGTTGGCGGCGCTGCCTGTTTGGCGGCTGGGCATGCCCCGGCGCTAGCGAGGAGAGGGGCGCCGGTGCGACCAGCCATCGCCATGGGGCGGTACTCGGGGAAGACGTGCCGCCTCATCTTCATGCTCGTGCTCACCGCCGGCTTCTTCGCGGCCGAGCTGGTGTCGGGCTACCTGGGCAACTCCATCGCGCTGGTGTCCGACTCCTTCAACATGCTCTCGGACCTCATCTCCCTCTGCGTGGGCCTCTCCACGGGGCGCATCGCCCGCCGCAGCCGCCGGGGTCCCCGCGCCACCTACGGCTACAGCCGCGCCGAGGCGGTGGGGGCTCTGAGCAACGCCGTCTTCCTCACCGCCCTCTGCTTCACCATCTTCGTGGAGGCCGTCCTCCGCCTCGCCCGCCCCGAGCCCATCGATGATGCCCAGCTGGTGCTCATCGTCGGCACCCTCGGCCTCGCCGTCAACCTCGTGGGGCTCCTCGTCTTCCAGGACTGGGGCGCCTGCTGCCGCCGCCGCCGCCGCCACCACCGCCCGCCCGCCCCGCCGCCCGCTGCCGCCGCGCTGCGGGCCGTGCCCGGCAGCACCCCTT
>WTSP01014101.1:15191-27898 GCA_025331215.1 Actenoides lindsayi
CTTGATGATCTTAAAGGTCTTTTCCAACCTAAACGATTGTATGATCTCCCCAGAGCACTGAGCCACATGCAAGCTCTGAGCATCTCAATGGGTGTCACCTCCCATCCCACACCTCAACCCTGCTGCCCACCTGTGCTTTGTTTTCTTGCTCTTCTCGACAACCGGCTGCAGGTTGTGCTTTTCCTCCATCAACATTGTTGCTTTTATCTGCGTCGGTAGCAGCGATCCCCACCACGCAGGATTTATTTACATTGAAGGGTAAGTGGGAGGCTGTAATTGGGATGGGATTTGAAGAGGTCAGAAGGAGCCTGTGCAGGAAAACTGTAAATGAAGGAGGGCTGGGAGTTTGCTGAAGTCATTTTGCACAGATCATTCCAGCTTCCACTAAGTGCCATTAGCTGGGGGTGAACGTGCTGTCCAGGGACGTGTGTATACATTAATGGGGGGTTTTAAACAGACGATCAGTAATGAGCTGTTAATGTTTTCCAAGAGGTATTTCAACCCCATGCTCTGATTTCCTTCATCTGCACAGCGTGCTCGAGGATTCTGGATCTCTCGGTCCCCGTGCAAGAATGCAGGTCCCTTTCCATGACCCAAGTCCCTGCTCCACCTCAGCCCCTCTATGCTCTGCCCTTGTCTGTCTCAGCTGCCTCCAACATGGCAGCAAGTCCTGGGGCTTGAGAGCCCATGAGAGGGGCAGGAGAATCCCTTTGGAAGCCCGTGAGAGGGTCAGGGGGAACCCTTCCAGCTGGGGAGCAGCCCCTGGCTGCATCCAAGCACATTGGGTTTGCCGTGAAGCTGGTTGGTGTGGCCGGAGTGAGCACGGCTGGGAGGAAGGTGTAGGATGAAAAATCCAAGGAATTGTCTTTCCAGGAAACCCAGTTAAATCCCGAGCTGAAAACTCACGGCTTGCGGCCTCAGCCGCGCTCAGGAAAACAAGTGCTAAGTGACTACACCTCCTTTCCTCCCACCCCCAGCTCGTCTCCGGGGTACCCTTGGGAGGATGCTTGAAGAATCACACCAGTGATAGAAGCGGTAATTGAGGAAACTGATGCAAACGTGATCTCCCAAAAGGTTGTGTGGGAAGCAAATTTGGGAAGGATGCTCAGATAAGTGGAATTTTTTGCTTTTGTGCCGCTCTTGAGCAACACCATCAGACCTAAGGGCTTCCTGTTTATTAATTCGGCGATCAACGCTGGTTTACAGGCATGGGAAATCACCAAAAGAAAATAACTTGCTTTGAGGACAGGTAAGGTGGAAATAAAAGCCACTATTTAGGCTGTGGCATATTGTCTGGGCTGACCATCTTGAGTACTCTCACGCGTCAGCGAAGTGAGCACAAACACATCGTGCAAACATCTGGCTAGGAAGATGCTTCAGCTGTGCTGAACAGCACCAATAACAATAACAGCGTTGCTCTGGTGTAACATAGAGCAGCCCCAGACTGCTCTTCTCTGGGCCAGGTAGCAGAGAAGGTGCTTACGCTGGGCTCTGGGGCAAGCTGTGGCAGAAGGCAGATGCAGACATGGCTCTATACCACCCAGTGGGCTGCGTTTCACTGGTGTGATGCAGCTGTAAGAGAGCTTGGGAGCTGGAGTGGATGGTGTTGCATGCAAACCAACTAGATAGCAACATGTCATCAGCATCTGTTCCCCGCTGGGGAGGCTTACATCCAACTGTTCTCCCAAACCAGCCCACCACGCAGCCTCTTCTTGCTGCAAAAAAATGTGCTCGAGATGACTTAACTTAATGACTTAGCTGAATTGAACGGTGTCCAGTAGCGCAGTAATGTGTTTGGAGAAGGAAGAGCTTTCAAAAGGAAACTGTTTGCCCATCGAACCCAAACAACTTTCCATTGCTGATGGGGAGAGAGGAAAGTCTGAGCGCCTTGTGCAGTGAGTGCAGGGTACCCATGACTTCATCCCTGTAGTGCTTGGCAAGGGAAGGGAGCATCAGGCAGCGAAATCCAGAAATTTGGCTCTTCCCCACATTCCCTAGCTATGGGAGGACCAGTGATGGGAATCTGAGGCGAGACAAGATGCACTTGCAGTAAGATGGCTTAGGAAGAGCCTGCCACATGGCTGTGCTTCCTGGCTGCCACCCGGCAATGCCAGTGGGGCTGGGATCCCACTATATGGGATTTCTTCCTTATCTCAGGACTAACTGGATTCTGCCTGCCTCCCTGGTGGATCGTGAATAGTGACACTTGATAGGACAAGGGGTGACAGTTTGCAGCTAAAAGAGGGAGATACAGACTAGATATAATGAAGAAATTTCTGATGCTGAGAGTGGTGAGACCCTGGCCCAGGTTGCTCAAAGAGGTGGTGGATGCTCCATCCCTGGAACCATTCCAGGGCAGGTTGGCCCTGGCTCAGAGCAACCTGCTCTAGTTGCAGATGCCCCTTCTCAGTGCAGGGGGGTTGGACCAGGTTGCATTTCAAGGTCCCTTCCAACCAAAACCATTCTGTGATTCTATGTCTTTTTTTAGGAAATAAGGAATAAATGGGCTTGGTTCAGTATCCTGGGGCTGAGAAGGGTAAAATCCTTTAGGATCTAAAAATATGTAACTACAAATGCTGGTCCAGTCGCATGTAATTGCTGTGAGCTCTGTGGGACTGTGGACAAGGATATTGTTTCACTTTTGCTCACGTGGGGCTCAAATCCCAGTTTAACAAATTCACTTGCAGGTTTTGTAGCTGACATGTTCTCCAGCAAAAGATGGAATTTGGTCAGAGAAAAGGGATAAAAGCCATGCTGCTTTGTCTTCTGAAATTCCAGCAAGCCTGAGTTGTTTCATGGCAAAATTTAAAAAAAAATTAAAAAATTACCTTCATTTAGAAGTGTGTATTCTCATACAGAAGTTTCCATGGCCTTTTCATTCTACTTTTTTTTTGGGTGACATTTTAATTTTTTAAAAAAATTTAACCAAATATCTAAACAGGTCGGATGATACTGGTGTTGTCCAGTGGACTGCAATTCTGACTTCTGCTCAACCCCACCTGATGCTTCAAGCCTTTTTAAAATCTCAGCAAGTGTGATACTGCCAGGACTAGACTCCAGGTAAGAAACAGACATATCAGTTGCTCCTTCTGGCATTTTCTTCAGATCAAAGCTTCAAGACCATTTAACATGCAAGCAAATACAAGCATGAGTTGTTTGGTTTTTTCCCATCTTTTTTTCCCTCTCTTTAGTCTTGCAAAAAGATTTACCTAATAAGAACTGATCTGATTATAGTTAATAGCAATATTAATAATATTATAATAAATTTAAAAAACCCCAAGAGCTGGTGCACTAAAGAACTGGTTATTTTTACTTCTGGCATAGATCTCATCTAAAGTATTTTATTCTGTTTTGTAATTGTCCCAGAGGTGGTGCAGGATCCCAACCACTGCGGGGTGGTCAGGCTCTGCCAGAGTGTCACCCTGGATAACTCCAACACTTTCCTGGTGGGATGATGCTCTCTTAGGCTCAGCACCCATACAGGGTGCTTTGTACAGCAGAAGTGAGATGCTGTGCATCCACTTTTCTTGCTAAGCATGGCCTTACACCGGCTCTTTTGGTCCCCACGATGGCTGGCAGAGTGGGTGCTCTTGGCACACTGGTCCTGGGCACTTTGGAAAGCCTAAATTGAACGTGTATTTTTTGACATGCTTATCTTAAGGGTCTTTTCCAGCCTCATTGATTCTATGTTTCATCAGCTTTTCCCTTCCTGCAGCTCACTTGTGCACACGGAGATGCATGTGTTGAGGACCCAGGAGATGTGCAACCAGGGACGAGATGGGAAATTTCTGCTGGGAAAAGTTCACAGCTTGTGCTGGAGCTTGATGCTGCATCCAAACTCAGTGAGCCCGGACTTGGAGAGGTTCCCACCTGGCTCTGAGCAAATAATGAGAAAATCTGTCAAGCGAATGTCAGGTACTGACCCATCCTGCACCCCAGACCCAGCATCTCCCCATTTAATATGTCCAAGGACCACCTTGTTACTAGCAAGGACTGAAATCCTGGAGCATGGCTTCATGGGAAAAAGCGCTGTTGACCAGCACATCACAGTTGTCATTTCATGGGCTTGGTTTGTTGAAAAGAAAAAAAGAAGAGGAAAAAAAGAAACAACAAAAAAAACCCCATCGTGACGCCACGATGCAGCGGTTGCTTTCTCTTACGGGGAGGCCTCGTAATTGCCGGAAGATTTATGAGTCTGGAATTATGCTTGGCTGTTGCTGGCTAATGTATCTGCGGTGCGGATGTTGTGAAAGCACCTTATGAGACAACGTGTAAGGAAACTTCAGAAGGTGTGTGATCTCTGGAGGCAAAATGAAAAAAAAAACAAAACAACAAACCAAACCCCACACCCCGCAGCAGGTCCATCTGTATGCGGTGTTGACAGGGAGCCATCGTCCCCATAGCCAAAACAAAACCTCTGGAGCTGACGTACTTGCGCTGCATCAGATAAACAGGGGTAGGGTTAGTGGTCATGTTTCAGTCTGCCTTTAATTCTCCAGGGCTTTTGCATGCCAGGGGACTCTGCCTGAGTTATTCACAAGCCTCTTTCAAAGCAGAAAGTATCAGAACAGCCACGTGGTTTTCTTCATTCAACATGTTCTCTCCTGGCTCCTTTGGGAGGAACTGGTGTTTGTGGTCTAGATTCCTCCAAGATTCCTAGATTCCTCCCCGGTGGGATAATCCAGACCCACACTAGTGCCTGGGATCATCACAGCATCCAGCTGGTTTGAAAATGCATCCTTTCCCTGCTGCCATTGGGGTGACTTCACCACAAGGCTGCAGCCTGCTTCCCACGAGTCCCACAGCTCAGCTGCAGCTACGTGAACATTGGCTGCATTTCCCTCCCACCCCATCAAGGCCTGATGATGTATTTCAACCTTTAAATGCCAGAAACATACCTGCAAACGACTGGATGCTGTTTTGTGCCCTGACACATTTGCTCTAACGGCAGCCCATATTTAACCAGCTTGTCCTCATCACAAGCCTACTGCACTCACCAGATACAACAACTGGATCTTATTATTTTTTCTTTTGCACTTTCCTAAACCCCTTTTTTCCCCAAGCTTTTCTTCCCTGCAGCTTTGTGCAGCTCTACCTATGAGCCAACAGAGACAACAACAGAGGCAACACTGTGCACAGAGGTGAGTGCTCATCCATCCTAGCAAACTTTTCCTTGATTCTTCTGTGTCCTCTTCTACTAATCTGACAGCTGTCTTTGATTTTGTACTTCATAAAGTTACAGAGGGCTTCTTCATGGTAGGTTTGCAACAAGGTGAAAACAACGGCTTGCGGGTATTCTAGGAGTTGCACCCTTGAAGCATCCATCCATCCATCCATCCATCCATCCATCCATCCATCCATCCATCCATCCATCAGTCCATCTGTCCATCTGTCCATCCGTCTCTCTGTGGGACATAGAGTGGTTCTGGCTGTGCTTTGGTGAATCTGCCACCGTAAGAAGGACCTGGATGAAGCAAAAGCAAGGCTGAAAAAAAGACAAAGGTCTGTAACACTGTGATGAATATGCTGTGTTTGAGGACTTGTTATAAATGTGAAAAGGGACTATAGGATTTTTTTTAAGCACAGCAATTTTCAGCCTCCCTAATCTTGCTTGCAGCTAATTGAGAATCAGAGATAATCTTTTTTGCATCATTTAGATGAGCTGTTCCCAGGGGAGGCAGTGCCAAGCATGCACCTTGCCAAAGGACAATGACATTTCGGCTCCCAGTTACCTTCTCTACCTCCAAACACTCCCAGATCTCCCCAGCCATCACTCTCCTGTTCCCAAATTCTTGATAAACTGACTTTTTCAACCAAGTAATTTCCAAGCACTCCCCTGTAAGCCAAGACAATTACATCTGTAAATACTAACATAGTATGCGCCAGGTTTGGCACCTCTGAAAAACAGAGAGTTGCAGGATTTTAACCCTTTTTTTCTTTCCTGTCCTTTAAAGGATTTAACTGAAGGCATTTCAGCAGGTTGGCTTGGGTTTTGTCTTTAACCTGTATCCATAATGAGCTTCAGCGAGTGGAGAGGTGACTTTGTTTGAGGAAGGGAGCGGATTTCTGGTTTTGCTGGTTGGCCCACAGCTTCACACCTTGTTCACAAGCTGAGGCTGGAGGCGTTTGGTTTAGGGCTAGGCAAAGACATTAGAAATGCTTGAATCACATGTTTGAGTAGATGCATAGCCTGGAGGAGAAGATGAGATAAGTTGTACGGTTTTGCACAACACAGGTGGAATCTCTGGTGCCTGGAAGATGGGGGTATCACTGAGAACATGGAGAGATGTAGACCAACAAAACCTTAAAGCTGATCTCTTTGTATTTTTGTCTTATGAACTTTGAATTGAACTTCTGCGCCGGCTCTGATCTGGATGAAATATCATATCTGAGGCTGATCCTTATCTCTTAAACCTTTCCTTTGTTTCTCTGAATCTTTGGGCTTTACCTTCTTGTTGTATTGTGAGTGGCCCAAAGCTTTGATCTTGCAGTGAGCCTTGGTGGGCAGCACAAACCTTTGCTTTGGTGTGAGACACACAAAGAGACACTGGGATACTCAGTCTAAACAGACAAGAGGTTGCTTCTTCTGTCGCAAAGTCCGAAGGCAAACGGGGTAACTTCAGAATTTATTGTCTCCCCTTACATGATGGGAAACTGGAAATTCACACGGGTATTTCCACAGTAAGAAAATGCACCTGTGGGAACTTGGTTGTTGTATATCTGTTTCTAATTTTATTTACAATCCCTTTTATTTTTTTAAAGAGTCAGAGCAATTTAAGCTTACCTATCCTTTAATATAAAATAATTGAAACCAAAGCTCTTAAATGCTTTATAATGTCTTTTTTTTTTCCTCTGCTTTTTACAGTCGCAAGCAGAGGTTTTATTCTTCCAAAGTATCTAGTTTGCTAAGCTTGAATTATATTTTACCTTTTTGGGAAATTCCTTTACTAGAAGAGAACAGCTGGTCTTAATCTGATCCGATGATACCTGCTGATCTATACTGTAAGAGCAAAGTGAGGCCAACCGTGTTGGAAAACATCAGGGGCTTTTCTGCAAATATTCATTCATTGTTTTGGACTTCTTCTTTTTTTTTTTTTTTTTTTAAAGTAATGATGTAGAGAGACACTTCAGACTTACTCCCCACGTTTTCCATTAGTGGTAATTTAAAACTTTGAAAAATGTACAGTAACTTGCCTAGGTCAGCTGAGTATCAGCATGTAGCTTTTCATTCACATTTTTCATTTAATCCGGTGGCTTTGAATTCCTTGCCTTGTAAGTTCCTATATATGAAGATTAGAAACTGCTTCTGGCTATGTAGAATTACATGCTTTTAGATGAAATTTAATCCCTTGTAAAAGGTTTTGTTCGCGGTGATCCTTCCTGTTCACAGCAATGGGCTGCCTGGCTGAGAGCGGATGACACAGGTGAAGACAACAGCAGACAAGAGGTGGAAAAAGAAAAAAAAAAAGGAAAAAAAAAAAATCAAATAATCATCGCCTGCATTTAGGATCAACTCTTTATCAGAGGTTTTGGCCATCTGACAGCTTGGAGGCTTCTGCCTTTGATTCCAGGAAAGCAGCACAGCAAAACGAAAGCCTGAAAAACCTATTGAGAATAAATTGGATGCGTCCGCACTGCCTGTGTTTTGACAGGGTTTGAAGTGAGAAGTGTTGGCTTTGGAAGGGTTTGGTGTGTGATCCAAGCGCTCCCCATCTCACAGTTGAGCTGGGACTTCTGCCTTCATAGCAGGATGGAGACCTTCTCCCAGACTTCGCCCACTGAGAGGTCTCCTGGGAGGCAAGAACCAGGGTTCACCTCCTGCACGGGGGCATCTGAAATGAGAGTTTCTTCTCTAAGAAACTGGCAATTTTCACCTCTCATCATGCAAAACTCTCCAGAAGGGTCTAGGGCTGAAGGGGATATCACTTCAGTACCTTTATCCAGTGACGACTCAGGCTACCTAGAAAAACCAAGCGGAGGCACAGGTTGAAAAGCTCTGCTTAGTGCAAGTGACCTTTTTACATTCATCCTGGGAATTTGTCACAGTCAAAAAAGGAAGATGATTCTCTGCTTCTTCCAAACTCCATATCCAACCATGCCATTCCAGTCTGCCATGAAAATTAGCCCTGCAAAAATCCAGTTGCTTTCCTTGCCGCACGGCTGTTCCTCCTACCCTGCCTCAACCATCCCTGGCATCAGCCCTGAAATCAGAATCCCACATGGGACAGGACAGAGGATGGTCCCACCCAGCATCGAGAAGCATCCATGGGACATGCCAAGAGAGCAGATGCGGGGAAAATATCTCTGAGAGCAAAGGGCTTATGGATTCAGAGTGGGGCTGTGAACTGTGTTTTCAGGAGTGTATCATCGGGGCACATTGAATCTTCCAGTGAAGCATAAGAAAAAAATAAGCCAGATGGCTTAGGTGACAAATTACATGGGTTAAATAGCGAATCTTGCGACGAGTGCTGGCTGCCGGTGAATGGCAGTCTCCCGGCTGGGGTGTGCATACAACCTGTACAAAAAAAACATGGTAAAATCCACTATTTTCAGGCAATTTCAGAAAAGGAAGAAGTATTTAAAAAAAAAAAAAGAAAAGAAAAGAAAAGGAAGAAAAAAATTTAGTGACTGAGCTGTTCATTGCAACTTGCTCTCCCAGCTCTAGCAGAGTTAAGAGTTTGGCTGAATCCGAACAAAATTTGGAAATTTCACTCCTGAAAAAAAAATCATGTGAGCCTGGCCCAGAAGTGGGCTGCTCTCTTCCTTTCATGAATCAGTCTCCCAGATATGCTCGCATTCCTGAGAAACAAGCCTGGAATAACACGGCTGGCTTTTGGGTGCACTACACTGATTGTGAGGAAGCAGCAGTCTCCCGCGTGTGAATAGCTTTTATGTTGCAAGAGGTCAGCGCTACAGCGTTCGCTGAAAAATGGCTTTTTAATGTGCTTTATGGGCTGTCAGGGCGTAATGGATGCAAAGCGTAGACCCAGCTTCGTCAGAATGATATTTTATTTTTTTGCTTTATCGACCAGACGCAATGAATCTCAGATCAATTAGTTTTGCTTTGAAGTTTGCTCTTGATCCAGATCTTCAATAAAAAGGAAGTTTCCAAATCACTGGTCTGCAAACACTGTTTGTGATTAATTACCCTCTTATAATCTGAGGAATTCTGGTTGTTGCTGTATTTTGAATACCTCAGACTGCATGGGGAGTTTTATTTTGGCTGGTATATTTGGAAACTGCTAATAAACACCTACTTCCTGTTTTTCTTGCTACTGTGTATAACAAATTGTTAAAAAACTTGCTTTCCCATTTCAGCTGCTTGCCTGTTCGACCGAACCCGAACGGTATTGCTGGTTAATCAACATCATATATCATTTGCCAGCGAATTTTCTCAGCTGTTAAAAGCAGGACTTGAGTCTCTGGCTGTGACAAAATGTGGGTAACTTTGCACTGCAATGAAGCTGAAGGAAGAAACCTGAAACAAAGCCTCTGCTTGAGACAAATAATGACTGATACGGTTTTCAGCTCGAAACAGAGTTTTATGCAAAGCTTCCTAAAATAACAGCGTTGCTTTCCTGTCTACGTCTGGGTTAATTGGAGTGTGGGGACGGTCATGGGTGTGGAGGGTTCGCTTCGTCCTGGGAAACGATGCCGAGCCGTGCCCGCAGCGCGAACATCTGTTCGGGCAAAGATTTGAAGGTTCATATTCTATGGAGGATGTTTGTTTAGACAGGATGAAATGCTTTTGTGAAATCTAATATTAGGCTCTATCTAGGTATGTCCGCTTGGCACCGTCTTCTGCATTTTGTGCGCGAACAAACGTTAATTAGCAGGGAACAAAAAAAAAAATATAAAAATAAAATAAAAAAAATTTTCCCACTTTGTCTCAGAAGTAACGCGGCGTGGCGGTGGAAATAGATTAGTTATAGCTGCTGAAAGGTCCTTCGGTTGTTGCCTTGCGCAAGCGTTATCAGTGTTTGTGTTGTGCTTTGGGTGTTTGTTTGCCGGGGGCTGGTGCCCGCTCGGAGAGGGTGACTCACGGCCGGCTCGCTCCGGCAAAGGCTGTTTTCGGCACGTCGGTCGTACGAGCTCATGAAATCCATCGCTTTCGCGGCACTGGAGCTAATAAGTGCTCGCAGAAATTTCCCTGAAATTGGGCGTCCGGGCTGGTTTGAAGTTTAAGCCTTTGTTTTTAGAATGTGTGCTGCTTTTCACCTTTTCTATTTCGAATATTCAGGTGTCCGTTGACCTCCGCCACCCCCCAGCTATCTCTCCGGGGCCCCAGGTGAGCGGCTCGCTGGGTTTGTGGCAGGTTGGGTGTTGGGCTCCACGGTGCAAGGGTGGAGGGAAGGGACGTGGATTTTGAAAGCAATGGTGGCTTCAGCTTGTGTCTTCTGGGTGTTGACATACCCTGCATTCTCACCGCTGTGGGTTTAGGGCAGGTACGTGTGAATCACCTGATGAGGACACCTGATCTCCAGCCTTTGGGACCTCCTTCCTGGTCCCTGCTGATGGGGTCTGGCAGCATCCTGACCGGCTGCTGGTGGGCAGAGACCTGCAGGGTTCACCTCCTTTAAGTTCCCATTACTGTATAAAGAGGAAACCTCTCCCCAAACAAACTCTGGCTTGGTAGTCTCAGTTTGACTTTACGGTACCCCTGTGATGGTAAAAGACCTCCAAGGTCACCACAGCCATCAAGGCAAAGCACAGCCCTGAGAATGCAGGGGACTGGTGTGTTTCAAACTGACTGTAAAAGCAAATCCTGCTTGGTGTTGGATTTGGGTCCTTGACACCCAAGGTCACAACAACCCCATGCTGCTTCTGCTGTGATGCTCCACTGGGATGTTGAGGTAGCACAGGCTGTAGAGGTACCAGTTAACTGGCCGTGTATGCCCTGGTGAGGCAGCTGACGTGTGTGCCAACAAGGCACTTCTGGTCAGGACATTTTCTGACCATCTAATATAAATCTACCCTCCTTCAGTTGACCTGCATTTGCCCAGGGAGCGTGCCAGGGCTTGGCTGTTGGCACTGCCATTTTGCCCTCTGACACCCCGGCCCCCCCCAGCAATACCCAGTGTCACGTCCCTTCATAAGGGCCTCTTCTCAGTTGTCTGCAACCACTGAGCTTTTAAATGCAACAAAAAGGAAAGGGAAAGAATTCTCTGGAAAGAAGAGGAGGGCTAGGAAATCCACCTGCAGTTTTGGGTCATCACAGCATGATCCTTTGGACTGAACATCTTCAAACATGACTCAGACATCACCATTTGAGTCATCCTGCAATGGGGCAGGATGTGGGAAGTAAAACCAGCAGAGACCACAGAGACCTCTGAGTCAAACATGTCTCTGGCAGGACTGGGAGGAAGTTTGGGACAGATCAGGACTCTGGGGAACATATCTGAGGGAAATGTTCTGAGAGGGCAATGGATGCACTGGCAAAATGGGGCACCTGTCCCTTTGCTATGTGGCCAGCAGGCATCTGATGGTCCCAGCAGCATCAGAAGTGCTGAGCTTTGCCAAACTTCCTTCTGGCTGTGCTCATTCTTGACTGGCAGCTTAGGATGAAGGCAGCCTGCAGCTGTGCTGCCGCCTCTCCCAAGTAACCTACTGAGGTGCATCACACCTTAGCTGTCACTGTTTGCTTTCCACCTCCCATGTTTTTGTTATATCTAGAGCTTATTTTTGGCTGGGCTTCCCCAGTGTCAGGGCTGGCTAACGCTCTCTAGTTGGAGTTGGCTCAGGGCTTTACGCCCTGCCTTCGCCCAGCAGGTCCTGCCCAGGTGGATGGAAGCTGGCCAGCTGTGAGAGTCTGGATTTTGGCAGTGGGGAGAGAGACGGGAGTGGATGAAAGAGCCTGTCCTTCACTCCAGCGCCGCTGTGGCAGGCAAGCAAACTCAGATCAGCTCAGTACTGTAGAAAAACCTGTTTCGCCCTCAAGGTCTGGGCCTGAAGTGTTTGAGATGTAGTCCTGTTGGATGGAAAAGAAACCTCCCAGGGAAGGAGACTCGTTAGCTTATTTTCCTAGCCCAAGGCATGGGAGGTTAAATGAGCTGCCCACAGTCAAGCAGAGGCTCAGTTGCAGTTGACCCCAGATTTCTTTATCGAATCCTCATTCCCATAAGTTTTGGGCATGATTTTTGCTGGTCCAAGTCCATGGGAGCAGTGACAGGTTGGTGCCACAGCAGTGGGCATCAGAGAGGGCTTTGCAAGCATTGAAGCCCAGTCTCAGCCCTGTGGTTTCTTCATGCTTCTCCAGAAGGATGTGGTTAAGACCTAACCGGAGGAACAAAGCACTTCACTGGAATATGCTAAACTTTATTAATGCCTCCAAAATTATAAAGAAAAAAAAATAATTTAAAAAAAGAGGAGGTAATCTGGAGAATGTTTGACAGCGAGCCCATTTGTGTTTTGAAATGACACAATGTGTGTGTTTAGTGATAGCTGCAACCACTTTGTGTGAAGATAAGAGATTTACCATAATGTTGTTTTTTTCCTTCGCCGTCATTTAGTAAAAAAAGGAGCCAACATACCATTGCTGAAAAACATAAACAAAGTGGCCTTTTACATCTCTTTCTTAAAATTCAGGCTGTTCCAAATGTGTTTTTACTGAATGGCTGGTGGTTCTTCTTACTTTTTTTCTTTTTCTTTTTCTTTTTCTTTTTCTTTTTCTTTTTCTTTTTCTTTTTCTTTTTCTTTTTCTTTTTCTT
>WTSP01014101.1:28410-43948 GCA_025331215.1 Actenoides lindsayi
GGATGTAGAATCATAGAACTGTAGAAGCACAAAACAATTTGTATGGGAAGGGACCTTTAAAGGCCACCTAGTCCAACCCCCCCCGCACTGAGCAGGGACATCTGCAACTAGAACAGGTTGCTCAGAGCCCCGGCCAACCTCACCTGGGATGGTTCCAGGGATGGGGCATCAACCACCTCTCTGAGCAACCTGGGCCAAGGTCTCACCACCCTCAGCAGCAACGATTTCTCTCTTCTTTCTAGTCTGAATCTCCCCCTTTTAGTTTAAAACCATCACCCCTTGTCCTGTCCCAACAGGCCCTGCTAAAAAAGACTGTCCCCATATAAATTCAGACAGCATCACCCCATAATACCTGCATACCCTTCAGATGAGAACTAAGCTGCGGTGTTCTCTCCTTTGGACAAGAGTTTTGGGGATTTAGAGCAAGACACAGAGCACAGGTTGGATCTACTGATGGAGGTGAAATCTGGTCTCTTGGAGGTGAAAGAAAAATATGGGTCATGCAGGGAGCCAGGGAGTGGTGTGGGATTTGTGTGGGGCTTTGGGATGGTGAGGGAAGAGATGCAAGAGAGGTCTTTGGGGATGCCATTGTGCAGCTGGAGGGTGTCCACTGGGTGTTTTGCATGCAGACAGGAGCACACCTCTGCCCATGGTTGGCTCTTTTTGGCACCTCTTTTACTTATTTTGCTGAAAGTAATGATGGGTATGAACCCAGGGGAGCAGCCTCTGCCAGGAGCCAGTGGATGCTGCTTTAGGTTTTGGGCTTCAGTTGTGCAGCTTCCTACCTCTCTGCTGGCCAGGAGCATGAGCAATGTGGATTCAGGATTGCTTGTCAGAAGCCATATCTACAGTTCCCCTTGAAATGGTGATGTGACCAATAACCTAACATCAGTGGAGGGACCCACACCCTTCTGTTGAGGATAAAAGGAGGGTTTAACAAAAGGCACTTGGTTTCCAGAAAAACAACATGTGCAGGAACTCATCATGGTGCCAGCGGACACCTTGTGGACACCCTATTACTGTGAGTGTGGTGCTCCTCTGGATGAAGAGGTCTTCCTGTGATGTGTGCCCTGCCCAGGCAGTGCTGTGGGCAATGCCACCTCTGGCGCAGAACTTCTCTTTGGGGATAGCAATAGCTTTTCATGGGGAAGAGACACATGGGTCAGTGAGACTGATTCTCGCTGCTGTTGGGCAGTGTTTTGGCTGTGGAGAAGACAGCACTCATGTAGTTGGCTTCCCGCTCCCTGTTTTCTCCTTGCCACAAAAGGAATGAGGGCTTTATAATCCCTGCTTTGGTTCTGGCTTCTTTCAGTGACCCTTTTGTGTCTAGTTGCAGTTGGTAAAATGAGGGCAGTGATCTTCAACAGCTTTTTAGTCTGTCTCCTTAAGGAAAACAGAGTTTTTCCATCACATGCTCCATGTATCTGTGGGAGAGAGCAAGAAAAAGCAAACCTACATGGGAATGAGCTGTGCTTCTAGAAACATGTGTTATTCCAGTTGCAGAGGGACTCCAAGTCTCTGTGAAAGCCCAGGGCCAGTTTGGAAGCTCACATTGTGAAATGGTCCCTTGGTCACTCATGTCAGGGTGAAAATTAAATAATACTATGGGGCTAAACTCTCTTTGCTCTTTTTTTAAGGGGGTAAAACTACTGCCTGCTGTTATGACTGGTTGGTCCCATGTACTGCTGAGGAGAGTCTTGAATTTGCCATGTGTAGTGGACACCCCAAAGGGACCACTCATTAATGGGTGACAAACTGCACGTTTCCAGGGCAGTGCTGAGAGTCCCTGTGCATCTCTAGTAGGGTACCTGCCATTACTCATCACTTCTGAAAACTGTCACCTTCACTTTTGCAGAACATCATCTGTCGTATTTCCTCCCACTCCTTGGAATGTGCTAAATAATCAAAAGAGCAGCTGACAAAATAAATGAGGAAAGTGTGTTTTTATAGGGACGTTGCACACAGGGCATGATGGGCCATTTGGGATGCGGTGCTTCTGCCCTTCACAAATGTTCACGTTCACCGGGCAGCTGGCAGAAAGGGTCACTCCCATCCTCCATGCACACAGACATGGTCCCTCTGTCCTTGGCTTTGTTTGGTGCTATCTGTCTGCTTTCCTAATTAGCCATAGTTCTGCTACCTCTCCTAGCAGACATGATGCAAAATAAATGACCTAAGAATTCCCCCCAGAACATGGCTCATTAGTGATGGACCAAACACCAGGAAAAGCAGGAGAAAGGTTGGTCGGAGCCTGTCAAGGAGTTGAGCTAAATGATCTACCAGCTTCTTTCCCTTCACAGGGTGTGGGGCTGCAATATGGGTCTCACACCAGGGCTGCCCTGGCTCACATCCTGCAGCCACGCAGCTCCAAGTGCCGTCGGGCTCTCGCCGAGTCCACACACCCTTCCCAGTTATTCCACAATCCTCATGAACATATGGCTCTGGCAGTTGACAAAAAATGTTGGACAGAGCCTTTGTGGTCAGCTTGATCTGTCCCATCTGGTCATCTGATCTCTTTGTTCTCTGGACTCTGATCCCTCCACTCGCTGTAGAGATAATTTGAGTAACGTTTTCCTTGTTTTTTTTCATTCCTCTGCCTTGGTTTTTCTCTCTGCTAGGAAGTGCAATCTTCTCCTTCTTGGCTTCAGGGATAAGAATGGTATGGCTTGACCCTGGCTGCCTGGAGAGATTTATTTAGCTTTTCCTGTATTGCAGAGCGCACAGTGCTTGCATCGCAGCAAACTTGTCCAAGTTCAGCGGGGTGGTTTGCAACGGGGCACCAGAAGAGATGAGAAATATCATACTCTGACCTGAAGGCTGTGCTTGTCCTCAAGGTGAGATGTAGCAATAGGTCTGTACCTTTTTTTCTTCAAGCTACTGTAAGCTGTGAGCTTGTCAGAGATCGTTTGAAAATCTGACATTTGAAAGAGTGAAGACTCTTTATGTGCCCAGCACCTTGCACTCATTGGAGAAGAGATGAGGAGTCCCTGGGGGGTCATGTCCTTTGCAATTCCTCTCTTCTTTTTATCAGACCTCTATTCTTCCGGACCCGGCCCTGGCTGAACCCTGGTGAACTTCCCCTGCATCCCCATGCTCTTCCCCCTTCCTCGCTGGTGCCTTTGCAGCCATGAACTTCCCGTGCTCGACCCAAGAGTGTCTCTGAGAGGTGTGATTCAGGTTGTGGTGGGAATGGCCACAGCAGCAGGAAGGAGATCGCTAACCCGCCCCTGGCTCCCACTCGACCTCCCTAATCAAGGGAGGGATGTTTCTGGATGCGAGTGCTCCTGGCTAAACTGCACTGTGGGCCACTTGGCTTTCCTCTGACAGCGTTTCCTTTGCAAGCCAGCTGTGCAGGTCATGCCGGCCAAAGCACGCCGCGTGCCCTGATGGATCAGCATGTTTTGTTGTAGTGGCACCGGCAGGGAGGAAGAGGACGGGGAGGAAGAGGAGGATGATCTGATGAGCATCGACTGAGGAAAGTGACGCGGTACCACTGCTGTTCTTACCTTCCTGCATGGATATGTTCCTCTTCTTCTCGTGAAGGCAACTCTCCCTTCCATGCCAAGGCTGTTTTGGGATGGTCCACCACAGCCTTGCCATCCAGCGCTTGTTTCTTGGAGGGAATTTGGAGATTTGTGGTCAAATGGCAGCTACTCTCCTCTGTTTGCTGTTGCATGATGGATCAATAAGGAAGGCAGACTAGATCTTGCAAACAGGGGTGTCACATACCTTGAGGCCAGTGGGGTCCATCCCTCATGGAGCTTTATGGGTCCCTAAAAGTCTTTCTTTGTCTTTCTGTCTTCACAGGACCGTGCAGCAGCAGTAGCACACCATGGAGGTAGCACGGAGTGGGGAAACAATGTGGAACAATGAAGGAGATATGTAACAATAGCACAGAGCAAAATGCCTTGAGTGTGTAGATATGTAAATTTTACATATTTATTTATATATATATATATATAAAATAACTTCCATTGTCTTATCCATTTATATGCAAAGGAAGACACACATCTCCACCTTTCTCAATGAGATCCCCACCGTAGCCACTGCTGCTCCCACCACGCAAGACTCAACCCCATAGTGAAGCCTCAGACAGATGCACACAGGTAGCGTGGCAAGGAGAGAGCTGTGTTGGTCCCTGCAACCTGCTCCAGACCCTGCATAGCAAAGGATGAGCCATCACCCGCTGCCTGTGAGAGGCTGTGCCACCAAGCTCTGTCCTCGATGGTGACAAACCCACCAAGGTGTTCACAAACCCACCAAGGGTGCTGTGAGCCTTGCTGCTGTGCCTGGAGGCACAGTCTGGACCCCACCGTGGTGCCTGTGGGTTGCTCAGGACTCTGCAAAACTGGAGGCAGGTCCCAGTGTCAAAGCATGTCACCATACCCAGAGCCACCGGTGCCGATCGAGTCAATGGGGCTCCATGCTCGAGTAAGGCAAACAGGATTTAACCTTTGCTACAGCTCGTCCCAGCCAAGAGCTATTGTTAACAAACTTGGACCCCGTCCATCTGGCCTGGGTGGTTGAAAGAGCAGGGAATAAATAATCTGACATTTGAAATGAGTTAATATTTACAAACTCAGGGCCTGCTCCTGCTTCCACTGCCATTGAGGAAAAGGGTTTTGTCGTGGGCTTCACCTTCGGAGGAGCAGAGCCCTGCGACAGAAAGGATTGCAAAGTATAGCAGCGAGTGCAGCTAAAAATCCCGTAAGCAGATTGTACACCCTGGCCTGCAAATACAATGGCAAGTACTGTTGTAGAGCAGCCTTAAAAAAAAGCCCCACTGAAAAGATCCCCTTTACACCTCCATGCAGGTCCGCGGAATGCGATTTCTTGATTTGACTCAGTATGTTCCCTAAGAATTTAAGCTGACACCTCCATGGTGGTATTTTTAAAACATTGGGAAAAAAGTTTCAGAAAAACGACCCCCCCCCCCCCCGACTCGCTGTATTTTTCCAAAGCCACTTCTTCCTAAAAAGATTTTTACCCCACTCCTTATATATACAGTCATCGTTGTGGTGTTTCCACCCCTGCAAGGACACAGGCACGTGCTTGGCTGTAAGTACCCAATAATCCTATTCACCCGGCGAATGTTTGAATGCTCCCAGTTCAATATGGATGGAGGTTTGGCAGCCCTGGGGCCTGGGTTTGCAATAAATAACTTCATTGATGGATCGGGCCAATGCCTAAGGATAACTCGGAGCTATCACGGAAGTCGGAGCTGGAAAAGACCAGTAGGTTCCTCCAGCCTGTCCCCTTGCCAGTGCAACACTCTTCATTATTTCTCATCCGAAAGGAGATCCAGTTCCCTGGATGTTTAGTTTAGCTTGGACACATCTGCTAAGGTCTGCAGATTTCTGTCCAAAAAAAAGTTATTTATTCAGTTATATTTTCAAGTATTTGGGGAACTTTTTGCCAGAGTGTCCTTTATTTTTTTTTCCCTGTGCTTCAAAGATGTATATTTAAGCAGTTTTGCATGCACCTGTAATGCAGAGCCCTGCATATTTATTTTAAGGAAAAAGGTGCAGGTGATGAATGTCTCATTAGCACTGCTTTAATCACTTAATTTCGGAAGGAAGCTGCCAAGCTCTGAGCCAGAGCATTGTGCGCAAGGGGTTTCAGGGGTTCTTATTTCTCTTGGAGTTTTCTTGGCAGGGACAGGTTGCAAGAATTGGTAGCTGAGCGGGTAATGGAATTATAATCCCAGAATTGTCTGTTGGAACTGCCAGGTAACCACATGCACAGATAGCAGGGCTGTTTCCACATGCAGACACAGCAAAATTTCAGCTCCTTCTGTGAGACCTGCTCATTGCTTTGGTGGGCCATGTGTTGGGTGCAGGTGGTAGTTTCCTCTGTGCCTCTTCTTGTGGGGTTTGAGATCCACTAGACTGGTTGCAGTGGGGGAGAGGGGAGTGCAGCACAGGAGCTCAGCATTGACCTGAGGGGCAGCAGAGCCTCTGCTAAAACCAAGGGGAATTTGGGAAGGAGCTGGGTGCCTCCTGTGCAGAGCTTTCTGATGCTCCTCAAGAGCCTTGGAGGGGGTCTTGGGGCAGGGTGAGCTTTCCCTCTGCAGTGGGAAGGTATCTTTGAAGCATCAAGGGCTGGAGAGGACAGAGCATAAGCCTGATGTGGACAAGAGAGGGGAGAAGCCCTAAAATACATGCCCAAAGAAGAGCAAGCAATTCAGTTGAATGAGGAAGACCAAGCTGGTGACTAGTGGTGTTTCTGGGAACACCACACAAAATGCATCCTGACGCTGAATTGCAGAGTGGTTTTGCACACATGAAGGAGTTTGGTTCAGTGGAAACCCAGGACAGGAGTTTGTGGTGTCAAAAACAGTGCCCCGGTGACGAGATATATAATGAGCTGCCCTGTTTATAAGGTTTAAGGTTTGCTTTTTTTTTTTTTTTTTATTTGAAGTTTTGGAGCAGAGGTCCAGATACCACTAAGTTATTGCTGCTCTGCCTCTTGGGTGGTGTTAGCAGGGCTAATGGATGGGCTACAGCTTTTAAATTAGGTACGTGTGCAAAAGCAGAGTTGATAAGTGTCACCCATGAGGTGGAAGTTAGAGGTGAAAAACAAAAAACCAACTTGTTCACTGTGTTACTTTGCCTCCAGGTAAACAAGCAGAGCAGAAGTAGAGGAACTCTTGAGTAGTTAAAGAGATACAGATAAAAATCAGTCTTTCTTGGTTGGTTTGTAGGGCTGAACAGGAGACTCCCTGCCTGATGGTAAAGATGCTGCTGTGAGGATCAAAAGCTGAGCTCTGTAAAGACCATCATCTGCAGATAACCTCCCACCAATGAACAAAAGAGATGAGTTAGATCCACTGGTGGGTAAACCAGGAGAAAGATTTGAGCCAAGAAAGGTCCTTGCAGGAACTGGAGGGACTGTTTAATCTGTGTGGGTTCCTGCAAGGTGTTGAGTGGAGCAAAATGGTGAGGAGAGGCATGCCGAAAAATGTGTGGTCCATGGAGACGCTCCAAAATGGGATGTTCAGAGATGGTAGGGAGACCTGAGACCACTGACCAATGACCAAGAGGCCCTGTGTTCTCGTGGTGAGATACTGGGCAGGAACAAACTCCTTCTTCACAACCTTTCATGGAGTAATGCCCATGCACATTGACATTTGGTCTCTGTGACCACTGAAGGATTATCTAATAGACTGATAATGATAATTTGGGCCAGGTTTAGATTTTTCATACCTCAGATAAATCAGAGGTTCATTTCAGAGGGAATTTTCAGTGCTAGCAAGGACTTAGCACTAGGAGACAGCCAAGGACTGCAGGCAGTTTCTGACTGAGGCTTCTATCCTGATTGACTGAGTGGTAAGGGTGCACAGATGCAGGAATTATTTAGGTGTAGGTCTTGTTGCCAAGAGTTTTGAAGGCACCCAGCTGCCTGCAACTCAGTCATGGATTGTTTTGGGGAGAGTACAACTGGTATTTTAGGTAGGGACAAAATGAAGTGGAGAATTCATAGGTATCTCTGGGAAAAGTAAACGCAGAGCACTGGAAAGTCTCATGCACTAACTATTGATTATTCTTCAAGTAAGATGACAAACACCCTGTTATTTATGGGACATGAAATCTGCATTTATTAGCTCAATAATCCTACCAAAAACTGGAAAGTAATATCAGACGAGAAGTCCCTAGAAATGGAGTTAGCACATGGAATCAGCTTTATTCTTCCCACTTCTGCCCATCCTCCCTGTTGTTTGTCGTGTTGTTAGTCCATGCTAAGAGGGAGAACATGGAGCTGCATATATCTGACCAAAAGACATGACATCAGGTCCACAAGAAAAGAAAGAGCCAGAAGAAATGTAGGAAGGCATTTACTCAAGGAGCCTATGCTAGGTCCAGTCCAAGTTATATGTTGGGCATCTCTTAAAACTAAAAACAATGGTTGACCCAAAACTCAGGTCAGCCAGGAAACTTGTTTCCAAGTTGCAGTCACTTGTACATGTCCGTGTTTTTGTACAATCCTTTCAGAGTGTGGTTTTTCAGCTCTCCTGGATTCTTTCTCTATCTTTCTGGACTCTGAGTCAAGACACTAATCCTCCTGTCCTCACAGAGCAGATGTTCCTCAGAAATGCTGTGTGGAAGGGTGTGATGCCTGCAGAAGTTTCCCATTCTGCTTCTTGGCTGGGACCTGCCAGAAGTTATGCCTGGGCTTGGAGACCCACTGATCTTTATCACTTTTGTGTGGTACTTCTGCACTCTTCTTCTGGTAGTGTCAATGCTCTTGTTGCAATGGCATTGCTCCCATGAGCCAGGGAAAAGCACTAATTAGTATTTTTTCTTCCTCCAAGAGTCTGGTAGAGGAGCCATATAGAGCCACTCGTGCCCCACAGCTTCCCTGCCTGCTTCCAGCCTCCTCATATGGATGTCAAATGGCCATCACAGGAAGATGGTTGAGAGGTTCATTCCAAGAACTTATACCTCCTCTTGCCAGATCACTTCTGAAAATCTCTCTGAGGTAATCTTTAATTTTTATTTTATTTTTTTCTTTTTTTCTGTCTGCACAAAGACTGAAGAAGCCACACTAGGAGAAATAACATCTCCTTCTGCACTAGGAATGGTATTGTAGCTACAATGATCTGCAAACAGAAAAGAGGCATGAGTTGTAGGAAGAGGTGATATATAAAAAAATAGCTGGAAAAAAACAGTTGAGCTTTGTGAACACAAACCTTTCCTTCTAATCTGTATGTGTGATTATCTGCTTTGTCGTCTAAATGTGCAAACAGCATAATGCTTTTAAATTTAACCAAAATAATTCTAAGCCTTATCTGAGACAATTGCATTTGAAAGCAGTGAAAACGTTAAGGCTAACAACGTATTTTTTTGTTCTCTAAATTCCTATCCTTAATTTAATATAATACATTGCTGTTTTAAAGGGATATTAATATTCTTTTCAAAGTGTTTGGGACTTTTACATAATTTAAAAAATATTTGCAGCTGTTTTGAATGTATCTGCAAGTACTGATAGACAAAAGGCATGGATATCCATAAGAACGTTGTCATAATACATTCCATATTAACGTAAGCAAAAAAGAATGTTTGCTCAGGAATACCAAAAAAGGTGATTGGAAGACCCATTTCCATGGCCTTAACATCTTCCTGCTAAACGAGTTACACTCCTTATTATTACTTTTTTTTTTTTTTCCCTGCATTCTTACTTAATTGGATACTTGCATCTGCCTTTTAGAATTAGCAGCTTTTTTGCATTTGGACCATCCATAGAGCTGAGCTCGGGCCATTTGTTTTAGATTTCCAGAAATGATTTATTTGTACTGTAATGGGATGGAATCATACAGTGTTTCCCATTTGTTTTCAGACTTAGTTCAGAGTATCGTTTAAGCTCTCATAGTGTATCTGGGAGTGCTGATTCCACTCTTGTATCCAAGGCCCACAAATCTTTTCTTTCACGCTGTTTGCACCTTTCTCTCACTGCATAAAAAATCAAGGTCCCAGGGTCAATATTACAATAGGGAAAAAAGGGGAGAGATTATCACAGAGACTGAAAATTTTTGCTTCTGGCTAAATCACTAAAGGATGGGGTGTGTGTGTGTGTCTAAGTAATGTGGTAAAGAGCAGGGCAAAATGCTTGTTGAGTATATTTCTTTTCCCTTCCATGCCTTGGATTATTTTAAAAGTCCTGGCAGAGGATGGGATCCTTCTTGGGCTTCATGTTGTGCATAGGTACCTCAGGAGAACCTCTTTGGAAGGGGATGTCCACTAAAATTGCTTTATTTTTCTTGTTTTCTAGTCATTGGGATGCTGGCTGGATGTATAAGGTAGCAGACTTCTATAATAACTGACAAGTGCGGAAACTTAGAAAAACAGGGTAGATGGGACCTCATGGAGCTGTCTTGTCAACCCCTCTTCCCACAGTAGTACTGGCTATAAAAAGAGCCTTCTGTTCCTTTTCATCTTCTGTTCTTCCAGCCTTTAAGTTTAAATAAAACCCACAAACACATAAAAACAAACCAAGAGCAAATAATATTGGGGGAAAAAAAAGGGAAGCAGCAATTTTTTATGACCCACTGAAAGTTGCTCATGGCTGTGTTTGAGGGCACTTCTGCATCCACAGTGCTTCATGGCAATTTTGCTCAGTTACTGCACTGATCTGGGCTTAAAATGAATGGACTGTTCCCTCTCGCCATGATAATAGAACATGAGAGTATAAAAACTTTGAAGTGCAGGAGGCAGCTGAAAAGAAAACAATAAACTATGTATATGAGACTAGCTTGTTGCTTGGTGATTAAGAGATGAGGACCCCGTAGGTCAGCTCCCTATAGGTACAAACAGATGTTTGCACTGTTTCACAGCTGCTAAATATGATATAAATCCAAAGAATTTCTCATGTTTTTATAAAGTAAAAAAAAAAAAAATTAAAAAAAAATACCCAGACAGCAAATTTTTGGTCATTCAGATACTCTTACCAAATGACATCTGGTTTCTGTACTGCTTATTTAAGCAATCCTTAAAAAAATGTTTGCCAAGGGGAATAACTCAAACCTTTTAGTTCTTCACCATATATAACTGTACAGTTTAGATTACAATGTAGCATGCAGAGTTTATTATAAGCAATGCAGTTCTTCATTTCTTAGCTAGCGAGTATTACTTTAAAGAAAATAGGATAAATATTATGTAATTAGTTCAGGGAAATTCATGTATAGTTACATTTCAGAGTACCCTCATTTCAGATCCAAACGATGACAAAGAAAATGAATTGTTTCCATATGTTAGGAGATAGCCTGACAGTTATGAGCAGAGAGTTAAGGCATAAAAATGCAACGGGGCTCCCATTAAATGGAAAGAAACAAAAACAGTAAGTGGAGAATTGTGATGTGGAGGTGCTCTGAAGGCACCATAGCTGCCGGCAGGACCGAAAGAGGAGGAGAAACGGGTGGTTTCAAAAGCAGGAGATCAACAAGCCTTGTGCTTTGATATGCTGATGTCTAATGAGATGTGAATTTGACTGACTGTTTCTTCATGCACGCCTATTTGGGCATTCATGAGGTCTTTCTGGATTCTCTGAGGTGTAAGAAAGCGTTGTGTCTATGGTTGATGCCATTCCTTCCAGGCATGCACTAATGAGTCTGCCACTCCTACCTGGCCACCTACTATCACAAAGCATATGAGAACTTAATACCCTCAAGACCTCTATCCCTCTGCCAAAATTGGTTGAAATTGGCTAATGGGCTCAAAAATTATTTTCTTTGGGACAGAGAGAGGACAGACAGGCTCACTTTTAGGGAACATAATTGCCTACATCTCGTGTCTGTTGGAAGCCAAGCTAAAAATCTCAGTATTAAGCTTATCATATAAATTATATATGCCTGTATTTTACAGAGAAAGATTTATTGCCTTCAATATCTAGGCATTTTATGCTTTTGAAGTAATGCATACTTTGATCCAACAAATACTTACACTTTCAAGTCCCCCAGCCTATGGAGGGTTCAATAAGACTGCTTTTTTTGAGTAAGATAAGTCCCAAGGAACCAAAGGACCGTAATGAGGATATGATCTATGTGTTTTCTCTATGGCCTCTTCTGCATTTAAGACTTTATTATTTCAAAGGATTAAGGCTATAAAGGGTGTATTGCCCATTAGGACCTTTGAGTGCTGGTTATTGACCTATTCAATGGTCTCAGCTGGTGTGACTCAGGGACTTCCACCCTTTTTGAATTGGTGGATATGCAACTTTTTCCAGTTATTTTGAATCTAATGAGTATGCTTTTCTTCATTCCTTTTCACAAGGCTGCCTGTTAGCCTGCAGATGGAAATTTGCACGTCCACAGTGACCATAATATTAAATTTCTCTGTATCTGTGGTCTTTTTTGAGGTGCTTTGTAATCAACAGCTTTCTTCTGTCTCTTTGTCAAGCAATTCCAGTGCAACAATCATCATGAATCATCCATTTTGTATATATCTCAATGACTGGTTGGGCTTATTTTCACATGAATAAACACATCCCATAGTGCTGCTTGGTAGCTAGAAGCAAAATGTGGTCATATGTTCTGTAGTAATGACATGATTGCATTTTTGTCTGTATTTTTTTGGTCTTCTTGATTTGGTCCATCGCCACCATTGTGAGATGCGCTGGACTAATTGCCCATCAGATGACAGGAGAACGTGCAAGTCCTTGAAAGTGGAAGCTGGTTTATACGTATGAGAATGGAGCAAACAGTGACTTTATTCTCCTTTGTAAGCTCCTGCAAAAGAACAGGCTATGCTACAAACCTTTTGGGGCTGGGGCTATTTATTTTGTTCCACACTCGAGCAACACAGTGGGATCCTGCTCCAGGGCAGAAAGGCCAAATGCTGCTGCAGCTCAAGTTTTGCTACAGTTGTAATTAACGGTAAATAACAACCATTGTGATAGCAATCATAAGAAATGCTAATAATGGGACTCTGGTTTGATTATAATGAACCTCATGCATGTGGTGGCTTTACCCTTCCCTTTTCTGAAGCTCTTGCAGCTTGCTTTCATTTTATTGCCAGTCTTATCAAACTGTGTACTGCCCAAGCTGGTACATTTGCAGGGTACTTTCCTGTCAAATAAACAAAAAAAAAAACCCCAGTGGTTAATTTGTATTATTCCTCTCTGCTCTTTCTCTAGCCAAAACACAGATTTGCTCCTCCTGCCTCAGTCCCACAACTTCCTGTTTAGTAGGAAACTTGATTAACTTGTTGGCTCCATCAGTCTTGAAAGTCTTGCTTTTATTAGGAAGAAAATTGTTTGCTCTGCTTGCACAAGATTTCGCTGGGAAGAATTGTTCACAGTCAGGTGTTTCAGATGGAGCTTTTAACTTGAGTTTCCTAAAAGCAAACTGCCATGGGGGCAATTCCTGGAGAAGACACTGCTTCAGCATTTCTGTAGGTGTTACCAAGCTGAGATAAATGCATTTTGCAGCTGGATGTGGTCATCTGGGGGGCACCAGGCTTGATCTGTTTTTTAAAAGGGTGTAAGCATGTTGCAGGAAGTGAACACTGAGGGTTGTTTTTTTTTTTTTTTTTCTGATTTAAATAATCAGACTAATTCTTGCAGGTGGAGAGAAGTGAATCTTGGCCCCTGTTGAGCCTCTGAAGCTCCAGCCAAGGGCCTGGAGGGGTTTAACCATTTTGTTTTCTCTCCTGCCTGGTTCAGAGATGTGCTCTGGCAAGAGGCTGGGGGTTACTGACAGTGTTTGGAAGAGAAGAGGAAACCCATAGCTTTACAATTCTTGAGAGGAGATCTGATTTCCCAGATTTCAAACCAGATACCTGCATTGGAGGATTTATTTTTAGGTTTGATAGGTCTTGGGATCATTTTATCTTCAAGTCCCATTGTCATCATGTAAGAAAAAGTTGTTTTTATTTAAAGAGCTCCTGGAAGGTTCTTGTTAAATTTTTTTTTTTTTTTTTTACTCTCTTGATGTTGGGGCTTCTGCTACAGAAAAAGCCCCAGAAGTGGGAAAGAGGGATTTTCAAGTGAGGCTTACGTCCATATATATATAATAATAGACCCAATAAGAACTTTATAAATCATTAAAATATTATAGTTCCTGTAAGAAATACAGTGTATTTGTGATGGGGCAATGTCCTACTGTGCATTCAATTGTGTGGTCCTTGTAACTCCTGGACATCCCTAGGCAAGTACCATTTCTGTATGGTACTGCAGGAGAGCAGAAAACTTGTAAAATAAAATGAGGCAGAGATATTATTTTACCAGAAAGCTTTTACATTGATATGCTGATGTTTGCAAACATTCCTGTAAGGATAAATGTCTTGGAAGAAGACAGCTCTAAATAAATAAATGTTGCCACAAACGAGGAATACCCTGACTGGGCGTACTCCAGCAGTTGGGGTTCTCTGAATGAAATCTGGTACAGATCTTCCCAAAACCAAGCGATGACAGGCGTTAACTACAAACTATCTTTTCTTAGTCATCATCACAGTAATCTGAATAGGTGCAGAGGGGAGCATGTCAAGCTCTTCTGAGTCTAAACCCAATTATCATAGACGTCACCAACACTTGTCAGGAAGTGCGTTCTCACCAACGCTCTTGTAGTCAGGCTACTGTATGGTGTAAACATTCAATATGATGCAATATGTCTGCTGGTTGCAGACCGAGTTTGACATTTTTGCTTAATTCACCATAGCCATGTGGGGGGAGTGCGCGCTTCAGACGAATTCCACTGTTGCTGTTAGTGCTCTGCACTGTTGCAGAGGCAACACTTCTAATTAAAGACTATCTCCACATTTGGCTTGGCAGCCAAAATAAACTTTTAGGAGTTGCATGCTGCATAGTATTTATCTCCACGGTGGCTGGCTTTCCAGCAAGTGCAATTACAAATGCACAAGGAGATGTAAGTCATAAACATTTTAGGGGGGGGGGGGGGTGTGATGTTCTGTTACCATCTCACAGTGTTGCATTGGAAAGCCACATCCAGTGAGGTTTCTTTCACATGACTCTTCAGTAATGGTGTCAGGGAAAAGGTTTCAGCTTGAGGAAGGGTTGAGAGTTGTGTTGTGCAAAAGCATGCGGAGTAGGAGGATATTTGTGAGAAGCTGTGGAGGAGTGACATGCAGCAGTCTCATGTATAGATCTCTCTGGTCTGTGTCGCAAAGCAACAGACCATTCTTGTTTCAGGAAACCTCATCTCAGCTTGACCAAAATGATACCCAACAGAGGCATGGAGGTTGCCCACATTTCTGGTCATGGTGCACGCTACCCATCTGCAGCCAGTGGTTTCCATACCATGACATTCAGGGGACAGCTGCACTTGTAATGGTTTTTCAGGAGTGCCTCAGAGGGAGCTATAAATATGGCACCGAATACAAGTACCAGAGTTCATCCTTTACACCTGCCTTGATTTGTACTGACCCATTTTGTTAGGCACCAAGGGAAACACAAGCTTTTGCCAGGTGGAAAAATCTTGCCTAGCAGGAGAGGAAAATGTTGCTTTGGATGATGAAAACAAAGAGCAACGTGGTTCCTGGGCCTTCTGACTCCCTGTCAGAAGAAACTAAATCCCCGAGCAGCCCGGCATAGATCGAAATGTGCTCCTCATGTTGTTTTATGTAGGGCTTCGTTATTTCTCCGTCACCAGAACTGATCGCAGTGACACCTCTGGAGCTGGGCAGACCTCACCCCGTGCCGAATTCCTTTCCGCTGAGGCGTGCCAGCAGCCCACCCCACGCTCCAGATGTTGCTGCTCTCTGAGAAATGAGAACTTAATAAACCAGGCTCACCCTTCCTCCTGGGGTGAACCCAAAGACAGTCAGATATGGAAAATTGCTGCTCAGTACCATGAACAATGTGCTTGGTCAAAGAGCAGTGCCAGCACTTTGTCTTAATAGAAGAGAAAGCCGAGACACGCCGTGCAAAAATCCGAGCTGGCAGCAGCCAGTGACTTTAACATACATTGAAAACTATCCATGAAAGAGCACACTTAAACCAAGAGAAAGAGCCCGGAGGTATATTTAGACAAACTGAAAAAGAGCAAGAACTGGGGAAAAAAAAAAAAGAAAAAAAAAAAAAGGGGGGG
>WTSP01014102.1:4187-21113 GCA_025331215.1 Actenoides lindsayi
GGGAAAGGGAAAGGGAAAGGGAAAGGGAAAGGGAAAGGGAAAGGGAAAGGGAAAGGGAAAGGGAAAGGGAAGGAAAGAGGTGAATCTAGCAGGGAAGGAGCAGAGTCTTTAGTAGACAATTAGCTGAACTAACATCAGGTTCTCCCCAAAACATCAAAATGAAGATTAAATGTAGGCAGACGCAGCTAATTCCCTGCCAGTGGCTCTGGTGATAAATCTGTGCCTGTGGCTGCCTGGCAGAAGATGTCAGGGAGACATGAACAGCCCTGATCCCCGATGATGTTAGAGGACAGGAGAGGGATGGGAGAGACACTGGCTCCCACCAGCACCATCAGCCTCGCCCCAGCACCTCCCAGTTTGCTTTCTAAGACCAAGGAGCAAATGTGAATCAAACAGCCAGCAGGGCAATGAGACAGGCAGAGGATGGACATCGCTGCAGCCACCAAAAGCCACCGAGTGCTTGTTCCAGGCAGCCAGACTGTGGGATTCAGGACACAACGCCTCAGCAGAGCATCTGCTTCGGTTTGACTTTGCTCAACAAGTCTTTAAAGAAATGGGGTATTTTATCAACAAACTGCTGGAAGCCCGAGGTTTGTGAACCAGAGGGGGACCCAGCAGGGCTGCCCACACGGGCAGGTCGCTGCCTGTGACCTCATCCCTTTCTGACCCTCATATCAGTTGGGTTCGGAGCTTCGCCTGGGGCTGTGTGTGCACCGAGGGCCACCCAGCACCCAACGCGGTGTTAGAGCCCATGGAGCCTCTCCAGTGGTCTGTGCGCCGAGGCCACCCCTTTTCTGGAGCCCGGGCTAGACCCAGGAAACCTTCCCACTGCTTCTCCCCACTTTAAACAAAAAAAACCCTGCTTCTCACAGCCATGAGGAGCCAGCAGAGCCAGCGACCCGGCTGGGCGGAGGCGCATGAGGAGCGTGCTTGACTGGAAATGTTTACTGCGAAGATACACACAGAGTGCACTGGTAGGGCAAGCCGGGGTGGATTTAGGTTCTGGCTTTGGAGGAGGGCACGTCCCTTATGGAGAAACTGTTTGGTGGGGAGGAAAAAAAAAGGGTGTCCGGTGCTTACGGCAACCTGATCTGCCTCAAAGACAGTGTTTGCCCTTCCTAAGAGTTTTATGAGGCTAATAAGCAAAATTGGAATAGTCACAAGTTCCCCTCCAGAAGGCAGAGAGAGGCTGGGAGCCCCTGTGCCCTGCCCACCCTGCCTGCACCAGGGAGGCAGCTCTGGCTGCATTTGGGATGAGGCTGCTCCTGTACAGCCCTTGTGCTCCCCAGGGTCGCATCCTTCTTGCCGTGAGTGTCAGGTGGGACTGGGGGTGATCCCCGTGGTCTCAGCCTGCATTTGTCAGCACCTTTCTCCCAAAGCAAACCCCAGCCCGGGATGCAGCAGAGGAGATTTATTTCTTCTGACAGGTTCCACACACTCTGCTATTTTTCTTCATTGCTCTTGACACATCTCCTGCCACACTGGGCAAACTTTGGGGTCGGCTGAGAGCCTGTGTCGGTGGGGGGGGGGAGGTGGGTAAGATGTGAGCTGGTTTCAGATGGTTTAGAAAATTAATATCCCCAAAGGATTCCACCGTTTGCAGAGGTGAAAACGGTGACTGCACTGTGTCTATTCAGGATGATTTCCTCACCAAGTGACTCCTTACATAGCTTTTCCTTGTGTTTTAAAGCAGGGAGCTTCCCACCCCCAGCCAGCATTGGCTGCAGCCTCCCCGCAGCACCCAGCCCCTCAGTGGCACCGGGACGACAGATCCGGGCAAGGAGGGGAAGCCTGGTTTCCAACAAAGGCTCTGGGGAATCTACATCTGCAAAAACAGCCAAGCTCCCAAACTCACCTGCACTGACCTGCTGCAAGTGCCTCGGGGCAGCCGAGCTCCCAGTAGAGCACCCCGGGGAGAAAAAGCAAAACCTTGCCCTGAATTTTCCATAGTAAAAAACCCCAGCCAACTTCTTCAGAAGAAATTCAGACCTAAAGCCTGTGGTCTGTTGTGTTTTGATCAGAAGACAAGCAGCTCTGTCCCGAAGCAGTCTCTTTACAATATATTTAGTGATTTAAAGAAAAAATCTTTGTTGGAAGCAGATACAGTCTGTGTTGCCACTGAATGAAAATATAAGCTTTTAGAAAAAAAACTATTTGATGAAAACCTGTTAAACCTGCCCCATTTGTAGCACCCATGGAGAGCTCTGTCTCAACACCCAGCATCAGACCTGGCTAACCACAAACCGCATGCCTGCTTTAGGTCAGTCTCTTTTTTTCCAGCACTCTGATTATTTTTTCTCCTGAGGATGGGGCTGGGAAGGACTCAGCCTTCAGCACAATACAAATCCTGCCCTTTCAGTAAAGTGTAATAAACGTCTTCGCCTGACACATAGGAAAATGTTTTAAGGCAAGACTTTATAGAGAGCATCAATCACCTCGGAGGTGATGGAATTGCTGCAGAATTATAAGCAAGTCTGAAGTGTCTACAGAGGACTCTAAACACTGTCTTCTATTTATTCTCTGTGTCCTTTGTAAATGTAAACTTCAGTGGAGTCCAGAGGCCCTTCCGTCTCCACAGCTTGTCAATCCAGCACCTTTCACCACCGCTAAAATCACAATTAAAAAAAAAAAAGGGGGATTACAAAAACAAATACAGAGCTCGCGCTCGCTAGCGATGGCTGCGGACTGCTGTGCTGCCGCTGGCCTCCTTCCTCCGGGAGCAGTGGTGGGATCCTGGCCCATGCCCACGTCTGCCCACTGCCAGCATGCAAGAGCAGGAGCCCCGGAGCCACCTCCTCCAGACCCTCCTCACCGGTGACCATCTCCCACGGTGGGCTGGAAGGGAGGGAGGAGCAGGGATGAGGCTGGAGAAGAGCACGTGTCCTGGTCACAGCACCAGGTCCTGGGCACCCGCTTGTGAACCCATCCTGTCCTCCCAGAAGGGCAGGAGTGGGGAGAGAAAGACCCAAACTAAATCCTGGAGACAAAGGGGACAGAGACCTGGCCAGATGCCTGTGCACCCACACGTGCCCTCACTGTGCATGGGCAGGTTTTTATCTCTTACAGACATTAGCCTACCAGTGAGGAGCGGTTAACGGTGCACCGCTGAATAAACACAGATTATGGCTCTGAAAGGCTCCAAGAAGATCAAGCAGAGGACAGTGCACTGACAGCGGGATGGGGTAAGGTGTGGGAGAGCCATCCCAGCTGGAACGGTGCTCAGAGGACTGAGCATGAGAATGGGAAGTGACTTTTGCTTCCACAGAAAGGGAAAAGCTCTTCAATGTTTTGAAGGGGATCTATATTAAAGACCTCTCTTTGCCAAAAGAGCTGGAAAAAAATATTTTATACATTGAAATGTCACACAGCTGCTCTAGCATAAAAAAAAATAAAATTAAAAAGGCTGTTTTGAAAAATACCTTACACAGAGACTTGATCCATCCCTGGAGCATCCTCATCCCAGACAGGGACCAAAGCCAGCACACTCACCACGGAGCCTGCAGTGGGGCAAGCTGCAGTATTTTGGTCCCTCCTTTTGAAGGGGTCAGGAGATGCATATGGAAATAAGACACCAGGAACCTTTGGGGTATTGGCATCAGCAGGTAGCACGGTACAAATAGCTCCTCCACACACAACTGTGCACATCTGTGGGCATCACTAACGCAGCTAGCACAGGTCAAATCATAACCCACCTTACCTGGGAACTTGTTTTATCAGCCAGTATATCACTGGCTCTTGCCAGCAGCTCTAGTCTTCTCAAAAGCCACTTGTCCCAAAAGGCAATTATTTTGACAGTAAAGCAGCATTAGGGGGTGGCTGCCCCACCCACTCAGTATCCCTCACCAAGTCATGCTAAGCCAGAGTCTCAGATTTTAGTTGAGATATAAGGAAGAGATTCTTCACTGTGAGGGAGGTGAGGCACTGGAACAGATTATCCAGAGATGTCGTGGATGCCCCATCCCTGGAAGTGTTCAGGACCAGTTTGGATGGGGCTCTGAGCAACCTGCTCTGGTGGGAAGCGTCCCTGCCCATGGCAGGGGGTGAGGGTTGGAACGAGATGATCTTTACGGTCCCTTCCAACCCGAACCGTTCCGTGATTCTATGAAGACGCCGTGGGGCAGAAGTGCAGGGAGGTGCCCCCCGCACCGCCTGGTGCTGGCTGTGACCCCGCAGCCCCCGCAGGGTGCGGGCCGGGACCAGCAGGTCGCGCTGCGGCTCCGTTCCGGACTCCGCCGCGTCCCCGCCGGCAGCCAACGTCCCGGCTCCGGCACCCGCGGGCTTCGTTTCCATCCTCCCCGGGCATCCCCCTTGCAGGAGAAGGCGGCTCCAGCCCCCTCGCAGGGACCACCGCCACGGGTGACAGTTAACTGCGGGGTTTCTCCAGCACAGCCTTCTCTCAGCAGCTGCCAAACAGGGTGACAGAACCTCACAGAATCCCAGCACGGTGGGGTTCGGAAGGGACTTCTGGAGATCATCTCATCCAACCCCCTGATCCAGCAAAGTCACCTAGAGAAGGGGGACCAGGATTGCCGTGTCCAGGCAGGTTTGGAATCTCTCCAGAGAAGGAGACTCCACAACCTCTCTGGGCAGCCCGGGCCAGGCTCTGCCACCCTCAAAACAGAGAAGTTTCTCCTCCTGTTCAGATGGAACTTCCTGGGTTTCAGCCGGTGCCCATTGCCCCTTGTCTTGTTTGGACCCATCCTCTTGTCCCCCGGGGCCCTTTAGCTATTGATGAGATCCCCTTTCAGGCTGCTCTTCTCCAGCTGAACAGCCCCCAGGGCTCTCAGCCTTTCTTGGGCACCGAGATGCTCCAGCCCCCTCAGCCTCTTCATAGCCTCTGCTGGGCTTTCTCCAATAGTTGCTGGTCTCTCTTAACCTGGGGATCTCAAAAACCGACACTGGACATTGGCTGCTGCTTGTGTTCAGTGCAGAACCGCAAGGAAAGGGTCAGGTTCTGTGAGCACTACCCAGCCTTTTCTCCATGGCAGGCCGTCCCACTGCTATCACAGTAATTAATAACAGCGTTATCAGCGGCACAAGGCAAACCCTTCCTTTCTCACTGCTCGGTTCTTCCTGTCTGATAACAGGAACGATTCCAGGGATGCAGGAGACGGCTCCCTGCGAACTCCCCGCCGTGTGCCTGGACCCGAAGCACGGGGCAGGAGCAGAGCCCCTGACAAGAGCCCTCCCGGGTGCCAGGTGGGTTGTGAAAACAAAATCTGCCTCTTACGCATCTCCTTAGCGAGCTAAGAATAGCTCAGACACAATCTTTCCTCAACTGCAGGATCAGATTCCCCCTTTTAATGAATGGACTTGATTTGTCAGGAGTTCCAAAGGAAAGGAGCAGGGGCGAGAGAAAACCAAGCCTCATACTGGGACAGGCTCTGCAGCTCACCCCTTACACAGACTGACACTGAGCTGCAGACCAGCTCTGACCCCTGCAACTGCATTAGAGACCCTGGTGCTGAGCAGTATCATCCTTTAAGCCTTAACTTTAAGGTTAAATTTTCCAATGTTGCCCTGGGAGAACAGGTATTGATGAACTGGGAATCCATTTGTGACCCCAGCATGGCCTGGGCTGTCCTATGCCTAGCGAGACTGAGATCAACCCAGTGACCTTCAGCCTTAGAAGGATGAGCCTCTGCCCTTGTGCTAACAGAGTGTGAACAGGCTGCCCAGAGAGGCTGTGGAGTCTCCTTCTCTGAAGACACTGCAATTCTGGGCCCTCTGCTCTGGGTGACCCTGTTGGATCAGGGGGGTTGAATGAGATGATCTCCAGAAGTCTTTTCCAAACCCCACTGTGCTGCAATTCTGGGATTAAATGCAGCTCCTTGCTGGTGAGCACCTCCTGGACCAGCTGTTAATGGGAATGTGGTCATGACCCACAGGCAGTTTCAGACCTGCCTGCTAACCCGTGCTGAGTCCTGCCTGGATACATGGAAATCTCTGGCCATGGCTGGGGGCAGCAGGATGCAATCTGTGTCTGGGGCAGTGGGACAGGCTGGCAGCACATCCCTAGCACAGCATCAACATGCCCACATGTACACATGGGTATGAACTCACTCTCCTGCTGAAGTTGTCTTCTCCAGCAGCTCCAGTTCCTGCAGCAGGCAGCCAGCTTGTCCCTCCTGCCTGGGATGGTGGCATCAGTTCAAACCAGGAGTGCTGCTGGCAGGGGAGCTGCGTGGACAGAGAAGAGCAATACAGTCACGTTTGCAACAGGGCTTTTTCCTGGCACATTCCAGAACACCAAAACATCCCTGTGGCCCTGACACTCGGTGTTGTCTCCTGGCTGAGATGCCAACAGCCCATCCTGGTAGGATAGCACCCGCAGCCCTTTCCGGGGGATGCCCCAAAGCACCCCAGCCTCTTCCCCAGCCCACTGCGTGGCTGCTGTAACTTCCTGCAGGCTGTTTGTTTTCACGAACGAGTTGCTGTAGCAAAAGTGCAATACCAGCAAAAGCTGGCAGGGAATCCAGGGGCCAAGTCTGGAGTAAAATTCTGATAATGCTGTGTTTATACCAGGAATTTCTTTGACACATTGAGTGAAGTAATAAATGGCAACTAGCTGGAGACACTATAATGGGAATTTAATTTCAGGACAGATTGACAGCTCATCCCCTGGGAAATGCCACCGCCAGGGACACCTCTGCCCAGAAGCAGCAAGGAGTTTGAACAGGGACCGGTGCTGCAGCCCTGAACCGGAGCAAAGCAGCACCCAGGGGCAAACTCTCCTCCCAGAGCCAGGAAAGAGGAGCTGGGACAGCAGCTCGTGTCCCCTGGCACATGCTGGCCCAATGCTTCCAGCCCTGTGGCGTTCGAGAAATGACAGGTATCGAGGGCATCACTGAAGGAAGGGTCTTGTGCTCCTGCTGGCAGAGGCAGGGCACACGTGGCAGCGGGTGCCAAGTGCCCTCACCTTCACCGCCCGCTGGTTTTGCCAGCTCTGGACTCAGGTTGCACTTGGAGCTTAAAACCACAGAAGGTCAAAATTCCCCAGGGAGCAGATGACGGGCCCGGGCATGGCAGCGAGGCTCTGGCACATCAATCAGTGGGGGGCCAGATGCCAGCCACCACCACGGCTGCATTTTAGTTCCCAGTGGTTGGGATGGCAAACTTCTCCCAGACTGGGGAATTATTCCCAGAGTCAGCTGCTCAGGAACATGCCACATGCTTGTTTAAGCAGCATCAGCCCACAGCCCTGCCTGTGTGCCCGGCATCCCCAGGTGCTGCCCCGAGGAGCCCCTGGCTGCCAAGTCTGGCGAAGGGCAGCAAGAGAGCAGATGGGCCAGGAGGTGAGACCACAGAGGAGAGTGTGACAAACACTTCGCCGACCACAGATGGCTGTTTGCAGGAGGCAATGGCCTTCTCATCACTTCCTTCTTCATTTGGAGGGGAACAAGATGGGTTCTGATCTTTGTCTGCACAACTGCCACAAGCCAAAGCACACCCTTAGCAGCAACGAGCAAATGGGAAGGTGGCTGCAGCCCAGCCAGTGCTGCGCAAACAAAAGCAACGGGACAAAAAAAGCCTTCCCCCAGCTCATCTCTGGCATAGGACTGGTAGCAGTAAGCACAGCCTGTGGGAAATGGCTCCAGAATGAGCTCTTGGTGTTATAGGTCCTGTCTGAGCTGTGTGATGTCCTCCCAGTGCCCCTGCTCCTCTGGAGAACTGCTGGGCTGCTCCGGAAGCAGGAGCTGGGCACACGGGATGGCAGCATCCCCGGGATGTGCAACCAAGAGCCCAGGTGCCCAGGGAGGACGTGGTCTACATGGGCTTGACTCAGCTTTTCACTGCTCCCTGGGTTCTCATAATATCTCTTGCAATAAAGCTGTACACTTTTTTCCTAAGCATGATTTGTGGGAGCTGATGGGCTGTTTTAATGACACAGCAGCTTGCTGAGGAAACACCACTTCCCCTCCTGCGTAGTCCTCCCAACAGGCTACAAGAGAGAGCTGCAAGCCAGGGGTAGCGATGTGATCACAATGGTGTCTTGCAGAGCCAAAGATCCAGGTTAGCCAGGGTAGATTGGAGACTCTGATCTCTTCATAAATCTGGCTCGGTGCTGCCCACAAAGCTTGCCAGCGGCACCAGCCCCAGAGCTGCAAGCTCCTGATACCCCCCCAGAGCTGGATCACCCCATGTGCAGCATGGCTCTGGTTGCTGAGCAGGGAGGACATGTGCTCAGGTGTGAGCCCCAAGTCAGCCATGGACCAGGAGCTCCTTCACCGCCCTTGTCCTGGCAGGGGCCAAGCCGGGCATCAGCACAGCCCTGGGCTCTGCAGCCAGCTCCTCGGAGCCAGGTCCTGGAGCCAGCAAGGCTCCCTGCCCTGGGGCCCGGCACCCACCGACCCAGCCGCTCTCTGCTCGGGCTGCAGCGGTGGAACATATGGGACCCGTTAGCTGGAAGCATATAAAATTCAAAGCTGTATTAGTCATCGGCTCCGTCATGTTCATTCCACTGCTGGTAGACACCACTCTTGCAGAAGCGACCGACAACTGCTTGTGTTTCTACTGTCAGCTCCAATAAACAACTGTGTTTAATGCTGCAGGGGGGGGAGAGGGGGCTCCGAAACTTGATCCAAAAATAACAAGTTTTAAGCACGATATCCTCGCCAGCTACATGGCTCAGTCTCTCCCCCCAGTTTGCCGGGCTGCGCTGGAGGGAAGCGGGGTCTAAAAGCCGAGGGGACCCACCGTTAGTAAATGCCTGAGCCCCCCGGGTGCTGTCCCAGCACGAGCCCACTGCCCGGCCGTGCGCCCCGCAGCACGCGGGACCCTGCGAATCACGCGCCATTAACATTCTCGGAGTGACATCTCCCAAATGCTTCGGGGATAGATTGGTTGCTGGCTGATTCGCAAAGCATTTAGGCAAAATTAGTAGGAGGTGTCGTTGGTGGGGAGCCAAGGGCTGGATCCTAACCGGGGCCGTGCTCTCGTGGGTCACTCGGGTGGTCCACGCTCACCCCATGGCCCTGGGGAGCTCATCCCGGGCACTGCGAGCACCCAGGAGGGTGCCACCCCTGCAGACAGTGTCACGTGCCAGCCAGTAGACGTGGCACAGCTCTTGACTCGATAAGGGGCTTAAGCGCCCTGGCGCTGCTGGATAAACAGGACCGTGCCAAACCCGTACAGCGACTTGGCAGAGGCTCTTCAGGCATCGCAGCATCGTCATAAGCCCTCCTGTCCCCTGCAAGTGACTTGCCATCAGAGAGGACCCAGAGCCCAGTGCCCACCATCACCTGCCCAGCAGAACTGCTGGTGCACTTTCTGAACCAGTAACGGGTCTCAGCCCATATAGACGATAGTAAAAATGTTTTGTGCTTTTGTGGGTCGCCCACCCCCAAAACTGAGGAGGGTTTTGCAAGGGTGTCTCAGGGCACCCTATTCCCACCAGCATCTTCCCAAGGATGTCAGCTCAGGGTGGGCAACAGGATTAGGAACACTACCCATATGCTTGATCACCTTCTCTCATATGTTGCTCTCTCATTTTTCATTGACTCTCCCAGTTCAAGCTACAGCCGGGCCATATGCAGACTGCGGGTGCCCTCACTTCTTGTATTTGAGCAAAAGAAAAAAAAAAACATACAATGAACAGAGAGACCACAACCACTCACTCGCAGTCCTGTCGTGCAGCGGCTGGGGAAGCCAGCAGAGCCAAGACGGAGCCATTCCCACCATTCCCACCTCTCCGTGTGGAAACTCAACCCTCCTGGCCGAGGAGCCGGGACTGGGGCACGGGGTTGTGGGTTGCAAAGTTCTCTCAGAGCCAAACTGGAAGAGACAAGAAGAAATAAACACAGGGTGGTGAGTGGGGGGTCCCGGGGCACGCACCCAGCCCACGGCGGAGGGGCAGATCCGGGCGATAACAGGAGCTCTTGGGGAGGAACCCGCAGAGCTCAGTGCATCTGTCCCTCATCAGCGGCACTGCCAGACCCCGCGGGAGACCCCAGGTGAAAAAAGAGCCAAGGTTACTCATGCTCAGTTAGTTCAAGGAAAAAAAAAATGTTTCGCAAGAGTCTCTCTCCATTACATTTTGGAGGTGATAGGGAGTTCTGAGCTGGGCAGCTGCTGCTGGAAAACCTGAGTTAGGGAGAGAAATGTCACCCCAAATTTATTGTATTTACTTTCTCCAGTGTTTTCAGAATTTTTTACTCGTCTATAGTTTATATTATACACATTTATCAGCTTTCCTTCAGGCTTTTAACCCCAGATTCACTGTCTCAGGTTGTAGCAGAGAGTGATGAACTGGGTATTCCTGGGGCCCAATGCTGGCATCTGCTCAGGGGACAGGTTGTGGCTAAAATGTAAATAACCAAATGGCCAAAATGAACCCAAACCAGGGGTTGCTGTGCACCAAAATCTTCTGTGCCATGGGCTTCCCACAGACCTCCTCACCTCCTCTCGGCTGTGGAACTTCAGAGCTGCTGGAAGCACCTGCTCATTTTACGAGACTCCATCAACATGTTCCTTGTTCATCAGCACCGGATTTTTTCTTTTTCCAGGGCAGAGATGGGCAAAACCACATTTTACCCAAAGAGGTTTGCAACTAAAACGGCCCGTTCTATAGAACTCTTATTTTTAAAGAGCAATCCTCCAAGAAACCAAGGCAGCCCCCAGTGAAACAGCCCCTCCAGCCCGCACCCTGCCCGTGAGAAGCTGGCAATGGCAGAAGGGTGAAGCTCCCTGCGATGAGGGGAAGCACAGAGGTGAGGGGGGACGGGAGCAAAACCAGCACTGAAAGCCTGGCAAATGTATAGGTAATGAGTAAAATTAACTCCCTGTCTGGGAAACTATTGAACGCTGCAGCCTCCAGAGCGGACAATGGGATCAAAGCTGGGATTTGCCCCCTGCTCCCACCAGCCTCAATGGAGCACCCGCTGGGTGCTGGGCTGGTGCCCCCGTAGTGCCCGGGGCCATAAGCTGCTCAGAAAGGTTCAAAGGAGCCCACACAGCCTTGCACGGCTCCCGGGGCCGTACACAATTCCCAGGCTTTCTGGGGCCTCGCTTCCCAAAGGCAAGGGAGCAGGGCTGGTGATGGGGGTTCCCGGGCTGCCCGCAGGGAGGGTGAAGGGGCCAGAGACCCCCCCAGTGACCCCAGAGCCTGGAGGGGCCACAGATCCTCCCCCAGCAATGGGATAATGCTCGCTCCTGCTGGCAGGATTAGCCATATAGCAGGACAGCTGAATCAGACACTCAGCCCTTAACAGGATTACGCTCCCGGGAATGCCAATGAAAATACAGACACCCTGCCTGCGGTGCGGCTGCCTCCGCTCCCCTGCAGCCCCCCCCGCTCACCGAGTGTCCCCACGGGTCCCCACGGTGTGAGATACGCTCCTGTTCTCTTTGAAATATCACAGTAAAAGGTGAGGCTGAACTCCTCACTCATGCACGGGGAATGGGCTCAGCTTTCCACCACCACAAGGCATGTGGGCTCCTCTGAGGTCCAGGCTGACCCCAGCTTTCTAGCTGCCCTCAGAGCATCTCACCAGGCAGGACCAGGAGGCTGCTGTGCTCTGGCAGTTGGCATGTCTGGAGCTGATCCTCGACCCTGTGCCACCCCAGCAGCACCCGCTGCCATCAGCTCAGCCACAACGCTGAGACTCTTGCTGAAACCTTGGTGAGCCATGGCCTACAGGTTACAGAAGGGACAGCAGTGCCCTTGGAGCTGGGATGCTGTCCCACTGTTGCCAGAAGCTGGTTGGAGCTCACCGGGGCACAGGGGCCTTTCCTCACAGCACACACAATGGGCAGGGAAGGAGAAAGGGGTGTCCTGCCAACCAGATACCACAACCATTCAGCAGCCATGCAGGAGAGGAGCTGGCGAGTCTTCCCCACTTCCAGGTTTGATTTGATACCCCTGCTATCAAGGGGAAATCTTTCAATATTCTCTAGTAACTCTGGATCGTACCCTCAATTTCCATGGAAACACAAACCTTCAGGTCTCCAACATAAGGGTCTTCTCCACATTCCTCCAGAGAGCCTGGATGCCTCCCAAGCCACACTCCTCACCCACCAGGATTAACCAAATAATCGGGTCAAACGCAAATCATGAATGCAGCTCGGTGAGATGCTGCTCTTGTGACATCTCTATTTCCTTCATCAGCGGATTTGCACCAGACCAGAGATTTTTAAGGCACAGGGAAGCACCAAGCAAAACAGAGCTGTACAATTTCCAGGTTAACAAGGATTTTCATCTTCTCCAGCCTGCCATCTCCACAATAGCCCTCGCTGCCTAACGCCTGTTCCCAGCACGACAGCACACGGGTTGTCAGAGCAAACGTTCTGCTCTTGGCACACCGGAGCTGAAAGCACAGCTTGCTGCCCCGACTCCTTGTTGGATCTTGGAGAGGCTGGCAACTGAAAAGCTGATCCAATTTAGCTACAGTTCATTATCTGACATAGCATGACATTGGGACACTTGCAGACATAATCCAGCTTCCTCCTGCCTCGCAAGATGTATTGACCAAAGGCAAGAAAACAGAGCATTAATAGCTCTCTGCTGTGCAGATGAATCCAGGCAGCAGCAATGAGATTCTTTGGGCTATTTCTATCCAATCTCACACAAGAAGCTTCTACAGATTTCCATTAAATTTCTCTCCATTAACAGCACAGTAACAGAGAGGAGAATTTGTCCCCTTTTTTATATACTTTTCTGATTATTTTTTTTTAATGCTAAAACTCTTCAGCTTCTAGCTGAGCTTAAGATAAAAGTTAACCTCTGAACCATACCAGCATCTTTCATGTGAGGCACAATACAGAGAAGGCTTTTTACAGAGACTTTAGATCAGTAACATGTATTTCAGCCTGTCTCTCTTTGCCCCCATCCTCACCTGACACCAGGAGCCAGGGTACAAGGGAACCAAGAAGCTTCACACCCCACTTCAGATGGTGGTGAGAACCACAGATGCCTGTGTCCTGAGGAGCCCCCTGGGCTCAGGGGCAGAAAGCCTGGACCTGCCAGAGGCACAGACACACACAGGAGCTCTGCTCCATCCCAGCCCTCACCCAGGTACAGCTCCCAGGAGGGCCTGGCACCTCCCAGCACACGTTGCCAGGAGCAGGCAGGGATGCTGCCTGTCCTCCTCCAGCTGAGCCCCCACCAACCCCTGCCCATCTGGAACCACACTGGCGAAACTGGATTTTATCCCTCGCATCCCTGCAGGGATGAGCAGCCCCAGCCGCTGTCCCGGCAGATGCCTCGCTCGGGCTTTGTAATAACCTGTTATCTGACCTGGAGGTCTCTGGCCTTCCCTCTTTGGCGGACAGTCCTTCAAGCCCATTCAGGGACTATGAGTCACAGAAGAAGCACTTAAAATCCATCCTCGATGATAAGGTTGGAGCTATGCATGGTGCATTTCCTGCCCTAGTTTGGAGCTATGCTCAGGCTTTCCGCAATTCCACCTTTGCTTTTTCCACCTTCATTTTCTGCTTCCAAATTCCCCACCACACCAAGCTGCAAAACTGTGAGCAGATTCATCCAGGCTCAGCAACTACACCAGGGCTGCACCAAGGAGCATGCAGCAGGGAAAACTCAGCTCTGTGCCATTCACCACAGGCTCAGGGAGGTCTCGGCATTACCTGCGTCGAAGGGCAGAAGAAAAAAATGTGGGAACTTCGATCACAAAAGTGGCCGTGATGCCACCGCCAGCCCATGAGCATCTCCTCTGCTCACCCCGGGACCTGGCAGAAGGCTCCGGGGCAGCCGAACCCCGCGGGGCTGCAGCCAGGCTGGCAGCAGAACCTAACAGAAAAGGCAACTCAGAGCTGCCAAGCCGGCACTGCCTGCACTGAGGGAACCGGCCACGGTGCAACCAGGGATCTGGTCCAGCACGGTGAGCCAGGCTCACGGCTCTGGGCCAGTCAACCGGCGGGTTCCTCACCTCTACCCGGGCAAATGTGAACTCCGGGTTCCAGAACCCCAAGCGCTGGGCACGGGTCCATCCCCAGCAGTAAATCACCATCAGCGCCAGTGCTCTGCCGAGCGGCATCCGCGGCTCAGCAGCATCCCCCCGGCTCTCAGCTGCAGAGGATAAGATATTTGCCTGACGTGAGTGAAATGATTATTCTTAACGCTCAGACAGTGATCATATTCCTGAGGAAAAGGAAACATAAATCCTTCCTCGCGCTGACAATGACAACCCACATCCCCAGATATGAGGGAGCTAATTAAACCGGGTCATTCCAGCCCAAGCCAAACTGGTGTGTTTGTATAAGCTCTGCAGTCAAAGTATGCGCAGGATTTGGCCCCATTTCCTCACTTTTATTAATCACAGGAAAAATTCTCCATTTAGAAACAATGCTGGAGATATACCTGATAGGTGGTTGGGGGTTTTTTTCCCCTTGGCCACTTACCATTTGGCAACAGAGATGATGTTCTGCCTTTGCAAAACATTTTGAAACCGGTTTCTGTTCCAGTTGAGAATCACCTACCCCAAAGCTTTCCAGGTTATCAGTACAAGTAAACCCAGAGAAATGGATGGCTTGAAATGCTTCAGCTGATAAACTCCGAATATATTATTTAACCGTAAATTTGTTTTGCATTGTAAAGCAGAACGAAAATGTTAACAGCCACAGAACAAAAAGTCCTTGGAAAATGAAGAAACGGAACATTTTTGTGCCCTGGGGACCACCTTCCCTTTTCCCCAAAGGTTGACAGAGTTTCACACAACATTTCTAGTTTGATGTGCTGTGTTCTGGGGGGGAGCTGAGCTGTCCCTGCTGGGGAGGGTGAGGAAAAACTCTAGGAGCAAAGAAAACAGCTGGAAACCTGGGCATGGCACATCGGTGCCACAGCAGCACCAGTCCCTCCAGCTGGGTTCCAGTGCTCTCATGCTGGTTTAGGCTTGGCTTTGGTAGTCTCAAGCCCCAGCCCTGTTTCAGCCACTCTAGCAGTGTCTGGAGGAGGCGGGGGTGTCCCTGCAGGCGTGGGAAGGTGGCTGCTCCGGGGATGTGGGACAGGCACCCAAACCGCTCCGGTCCAGTAAAAACCCACCTCAAACCCCTGCCTAGTTATAAATAAAGCAGCCGCTGACCTTGGAGATTAATCAGTGGGCTGGTGTCTCTGCGTGATGTCACCCCGTGTTTTTCCACAGGCCTGTCAAATTTCAGCCCCGTCTGATCTGCCGATGACAGCCGGGGCTTGCGCCTGCCAGACAGCACCGGGACGGCCGCGGTCGGAGGGAGGGAGGGAGAGAGAGAAGGAAGGAGAGGAGAAGCCGAGAGCGGAGGCCGGCAGGATTTATAGCCCGTTTCTCCCCAGCACGCTCTCCCCGCTCCCCGCCGCACACACAATGCACAGATGCCTCTGGAGGATGACAGACACTGGGGCTGCTCGGCGCGCTGCGGGTATTTTTAGGTGTTATTGCGCCTGTCCTGGCCCTCGGTGACTTTTCTGACTAACACAGCTGGATTTGTGGCAATCCGTCTGAACCTGGTGGCTCGTGCGCATCGAGCCGAGAGGAGCCCAGCGGGCAGGGAGGGAAGGGAGGGATGGAGCTGCAGCCAGGCCATGGAAACCGGCTCTTCTCAGGGTACCGCACCGGGCAAAGGTCTCGGAGAAGGCACGAAACCTGCTGGGTGGGCACCTGGGTCTGACATCAGGCAGGGGTTTAATTTCACTATTCAACCTTCACCCCTGTTCACACTTTGATTCACTGCCCGAACAACTTCCCACACTTACCGAGCAGGAGCTGCCCACCTCCAGCTGGGCACTGGGGGGCACGCACGGGAGGGGAGACTGTCCCAACGTTGTGTGTGCCCAGATACCAATGGAGGCCAAAAGGTTACCAACACCATGTGCCTTCAAAGCCGTGCCCTGCACGTCCACACAGCAATGCATCAATTAATCCGAGAAGGAACAAGCTAATTAACAGGGGAAGCAGGGGATAGACCAACAAAGCCTGTGCCGTGCTCTGCTGAAAGGGCTGGCTCGTGCCTGTTTGTTTGGCTCCTGTTTCTATGGTGGTGGAGGCTGTTATGAAGGGTCAATTCATCGTTCTGGTTATTTGTAGCTATCCAAAATGTATTTTTAGCATCTCTGACCTCGGAGAGATAGCCAGGGGCTAACCTGGGACTGCTCAGCCATTGGGAGCTGTCGTTCTTTTTGGGGGATAAAAGACCTTCCTTTCATTACTAAACACTGAAGATCTCAGGACTCAGCACATCTGAGGCTGCAGCTCAGCGCTAGCCACAGGGTCTCCTGTACCAAACCAGATGCACTTGTGTCTCACAGCTGTTGTGTCCCAGTGTTGCCCCCCCAGCAAGGGACCCCTTACATGCTTCCAGCCAGCCTGGGGCTGCTTCTCCCTGAGCATCCTCCTTGGTACAGGCTGGGGGATGCAGGAGCCTGGGTGTCAGAGCCCCCAGCATGGAGCAGGACACCCTGCCAGGACCACAGCTCCTGCCTGGAGCTCCACTGATGCAACTGTGCTGGGCAGTGCCAATGATCAGCACCTTGCCCCCATGGCACTCAGTCCCTGCTGTGCTGTGGCCAGAGAGGAGACAAGCACGGAGGCCATGCCCACTGTGATGACCCCACAAGTACGTGGTCCTTCTGGGGGCCTTTTTGCAGAAATTCAGGAGTTTGGGTGGGCCCCACTATCCATCCCAAAATAAGAGCCAATAAATCTGTTTATGATGGGGCTTTGTTGCCTCAGAAAATAGGTTTCCCATGAGGTCAGCAGGCCTGGCACTGAGGGTTATCCTGGGACAGCGATTTTTCCCCTTGGGGTTCCAGGCGGCTGCGGTTATGCAAGGCTCCGAGTTATTCCTGGGGCTGCCGCATGAAAGGTTAGCTTCCTAGCTGTGCCCAGCATGGGCATTTTGGAGATGCAGCGATCCCTTCGCAATCTGGGCCAGCTCCGCGCGCTCCTGGCGCAGCCCCAGCACCTGTGCCTGCACAATCAAAGCTGGAATCCAGTGCCG
>WTSP01014107.1:0-62434 GCA_025331215.1 Actenoides lindsayi
GTGAGAAGGGGGCAGAAGATCTAATTCCCGCCCTCAGCCCCCCCCCCCCCCCCCCTTTTTTTTTTTTTTTTTTTTTGAGGTAGAACAAAAGTTGCATAAATCAAGAACATAAAATATGAGTCTGATATAAGGCTGCTGGTAATAAATAGAACAGAAGATCATTTGGCAAGTCCAAAACTGTAATGTAATATGTTCCCAAATGAGGCATATTTGTAAGCCTACTGGAATGCCATTATCTGAGAAGCCCTCCTTTTTATTTATGATCTTCACTCTCCACAGCGTATAATTTAAGGTCTCATCGAGTTGTGTAAAGGGCACAGGATCAGCATTCACAAGACATGAGATAACTTCTCAGCTCCTTCAGTGAATGACCCTGTCAGACAACCCCCCATCACTTCTCTCTGTCCACTCTCTGCTTGGCGAGGAGGAGGGTGAGTGCTGGGTCCAGGCCAGCGGGTCACGCTCTTTTCATGGAGCTTCTAGTGCTAGACATGATGGCAAACCACATGAAAACTTACAGCATGTTTCCTGTAGGTGAGTTTCTAGCATCCCGAGACTCTGTAGATCTCAAACCTGGGGAGATCTCAGATCTGGGGAGATAATGCATAAAACAGCCTACATACAGCAACCAGAGTGGAAAAGGCAAGAGGGCTACCTGTCTGTGCTGGGGGCAGTCCTCTCTGGAAGTACTTGGTGCACCAGTCCGAAGTTTCTTGTTTCATCACTATGTCTATTTGTTTTTCTCCTTGGTATAAGCTGAGTTGCTCAATAGTTTAAGCAGTAAAGATTTATGGAGAGAATAGATTATCCCAATTCCTTATGAGGGAAAATATCACCCCAAATTTGTTTCCACCTTTACTTTCCAGCTTTGTTTCCTTTTCTGTGTACTCAGATGTTTTGAACGTGGCTCAGAAGCCTAACCCTGCTGCCACATGAAGGCTCAGGGAGCCAGGAAGGATCTCATCACACTGAGAAACTGAACTTGTAGCAGAGCTAGAAAAGTCTTTTGGTTCTGACTCAAAACATTTCTAGAACAGGGTGTCATGGCTCACACTGGAAGTGATTTGCTGCGGTCAAGCTGTGCAAGGTGCTGCCAAACGCTTCCTTGTCCATGTCCTCAGTGCCAGCTCATGGTGCCAGTGTCATTATGACATGCATCTCCATTTCACTGCTGCTCTTTCTCTCTTCTGCTTGCCTCTGAGCATTTGGTTAGCACAAGGGAAGCTGTCACATCTTCCCCTTGTTAATGCCTTTATGTGTCCCCTCCCCACCCAATCCGGCAGCCAGTGCCTTTCTCATCACATCAATTACACAGGATGAAAATAATGCTGAAAAGAACAGTCCCTCCCAAATTATCATTGTGGATGTGCCTGGCTCCCTTCCCCTTCAGGTCTCTTCAGTGCCCTCCAGTCCCATCCTTCACTCTTGCCCTTGCCAGGTCCTCCCTGAGTGTGCAATCCCTGTGAGCAATGGCCAACAAGGTCCCTCTGTGGCAGGGCCACATCCATGCTGCAGCACAACCCCCTGCCCCATGTCAGGGCCATGCCTGGCCATGCCTTCCCAGTGCACCCATGAGTTACGTCTTTGCGACCGGGCTGTGAATTTCCACATGCATCTGCTTGAAATGTGGCTTTTAAATGTTGAACCTGCCCTATTCCTGCCACAGAGAGAGCTCCAGTGGCAGTTGTGTACACAGGGATAAAATCCTCTGTGGAGGTTACTGTGTTTATTCTTTGTGGGTGACGATGTTGAACATTAATTCCTCCCCACTTTGACTTCAGAGGTGCAGGCACCACCTCCCAGTTGTAGGCTCTGCCTCTCACCTACCCTCCCTGCCTGTGCCTGCTGAGCTTTGCACTGAGGCTGATCTTCAGACTTTCGGTAGCGAAACACCGACGGACAACTTATTTCTTCAATAGTTAAAGGAACATGGTAAAATAGTTTGTTAACTGAAAAATCAGTCCAAACTTCAGAGCGGGATAATTTAGTGCAGATGTACCCCTTGGATACCAAATACTGCTTCCCTCCCACAAAGCAACATACTTTCTGCAGCATTTGTCACTGAAAAGCTTTCTTTAAAGAAGGCGGAAAGCAGCTAGGTCAGTCCAAAATGTGTGGTTCGTTCTCCTTTAGCTCTGAAATGGCAGCTAAGTGACAGAAATACTGTAAGAACCGGAGAAAAGCACCATAACTCCTCTCACTCAGCAGGTTGTTACTATGGAGAGATACAACTGCAGGATACAAGACCAAAATAAGAAAACAAAACAAAACAAAACAAAAAAAGCCAGAAGATAGTCATGCAAGCCAGCTTGTTCCGTGTCCTGCTGTAACATCCTCTTCCTGACATTTTCAAGACTGAAAAAAAAGAAAAAAAAGTAATTATATAGTACAATTAGATTATTCAAAATGTCTGATTATTCTAAGTGGGGTCATTGGCTCCCAGTGTGTTTCACCAAGGAAATTCTCCTTGCCCATAGCATTGCTCATCCTGTGGAAGGGTACTTGAGCTGGATGCACACAGAGTGCCTTGTTGCAAGTTTTCAAAGCATTTTTTTTTGTTACTCGTGGGCTGTGTGCTGGGAGAAGGGTTGAAGCGGGAGAGAAGGACATTCCTTTTAGGGGTAGAACTCCAGCCCTGCACAGGTGGAGGTGGTCCATGGGCAGCAGGGAGGCTTTGGTGCACTTCCTGTGGTCCAATACTCTGTGGAGAAAAGCTCACATTGACTCAGTGCTCCTGGCTTGCTTGCTTTCTTCCTCACCTATGCAACTCAGATGCTTGCTAAGAGGAAGTGTGGGAAGCAGCATCCTTTTAAAGCAAAAATCAGATCCCAGAAAACTCCCTGGCCAAACAGCCCTTCCCTCTTTTAAGTTAGCACACATCAGAGTAAAATGTATGGTTAGCTTTGCTTTTTCTCAGCTTAAGTGCATACTTGCCTGTTGTCTGCCTACTGACCATGTCCAGTGAGAAAAATAAACCAGCTGTGCTGCCACTCTGATAGGTAGCAGTCCAGGTTCGCCTCTGGGCAGATATTTACTGCTACATCTGGCTTTGCTTTGCCGTGTTGTTAACCTCCCTTTTCCTTTCTACATTTGTTTTGTTTTTATTAAATTTCCCATCTGAATCCTCTAGTTTGTATTTCTAATGTCAACAATGGCTTTTATCACAGATAATAACTTCCTTTTACAAAAGCTGTACCATCCTACGTGCATTTCAAATTACATTTTATGGACAAACACTGAAGTACGGTATTTGGCAGTGGATGCAATTCTATGTCTTTATAGTCATAGAATTCTAATGTACAAGAGCCAAGAAATAAGTTGGTTGCCATTTTCTTAATCATGTATTTAGTTGACAGTGTAGTTCTACTAAAGCTTAATGAAGTTTGCGCTGGGATATTGTTATGTTTATGAAGTAAATTCTGTGGTATGCTTAAGCATGTTATAAAAACAGTTATAAAAAATACAAAGTGTTCCTTAACTCACCACAATGACTAGAATTTGAAATCACTAGAGAGGATAAACATCTATGGATCCATAGATTGAAGAAGGAATCTGGACATCTCCAAATGAAGACAGACCTTCTTTTGGAAGGTCCCAGAAAAGGCCTTATATATGAATTTGTTTCATTTTGATTGGGAATTTAAGGTGACATAACCATTTCTGGCAATCCTGCTGTGGGTGCTCTTCCTCTGGAATAAAACTGCCTTATCAGTACTTGTCTCCACTAACTTGTGTTTGCTTTTCTGGCACATACCAAAGTGAAGAAAGTAGGATATCCATAATCCTTTGTTTAGATGTAGCATCTGTTAGCATGGACAGCTCAGGAGAGCAAGGAGCATTGCCTGAGGTGGCCATTTCCTCTTCTTCCCACTTAAATATATCTGTGCCTATGTTGCTGCAGAGGAACAATTTCCTCACGTCCCTCATGTGAGCCTGGCTTGGCCTGTACTTTTTTTGGCATCTACAGTAAGGTTTATTGTCCTTCCTAATTCCACTTCTTCGTACAAAAGTTTCTCAGTGATAGCTCTTTTCTGAGATATTTTAATCACTAACTGGCTTCCCCGTTCCCTTTACAGAGCATTGTTCTCTGCTGTTACTGTGGTCACCATGCCTTTAAACAAAACCCCACCTAGTGCTGAGACTCTGTCTGAGCTTACCAGCAGATCCTGAGAATACGTTGCCTTGGCCTTCCTCAGCTCACAGACACTTTCCACAGCATCTCATCCCCAGCAGCTGCATCAGCAGTCCCGCTCCATTTTGTCTGTGAGTTGACAGGACTTTGTCCGTCAGATCATCACTTTTAGGAGGTGGTTTGGCAGGCAGCTGTCAGATGCTCGAGGGAGCATGTCTGCAGCCAGCACATCTCCTTTTAGCTCCTACGTAGCTCGCAAAGTTGAATATTGCAGCTCAAAAAATCATCTTGCTATTACATTTTTCTCTCCCCAGGGCTGTTACAAACTGTGCCCTTTCCCATGTGCATTTTTTTCACGCAGGCATTTTTCACAGGCTTTTTCAAACCACCTCTGGAAACCTTCTTCACCTTCTTATCTGCTTTGCTCTGTATCAGGTTTTCTGGGAACACCATGCTTTGTGAAATAGCTTAACATGAATAATGGTCCCACTGGCTTTCAGGCTGAATCCTTTTGTTGACAGTATCTGGAGTATCCATTGCTCTGATAATTAATTCCTTGTTGCTTTTCTAACACTGTGCTCAGATCACTGCGCAAACATTAGACCCATTCGCTGCTGCGTGCCATTCTTTGTGGACTGTGATCCCGACAAAGTTTTATGCTTCGGGTCCCTTTTCTGGCTATTGCCTGGTAGTTGAACTGCAGAGAAAAAAAAGTGAAAGTCAGTTCAAAGTGCCTGGGCTGTCTCTTGCATTGACCATCTTGCTCTGGAATTCATCCCATCCTGCTCTCCAAAATGGTGGATGGCTCCACTCTGTGAGGGTGCATCTAGATGCCCCAGTGGCAGCACGGGCACCCAGGGCAGTCCAGTGTCGTCTTTGAAAGCCTGGCTAAGGAGTGGGTGATGGAGATGTCACATGGCTTGTGAGTTTCTTTTCCATTTTCATGCATACGAGATTTGTCACCTCACCGTGCAGCTTGTGTGCGCCAAGCCCAGCCACCCAATGGGGAGCCCCCTGATAATGCTTGAACTTAGCGTACAAAAGCCATGTTGGAGAGCTGCTTTGGTTTCACTGTAACCAGTGCTGAGTGGAAATGCTCTTTACAGTGTTTCTGCCTCTTCCCCAAAATCCTTTACACTCACTCCTGCCCTATGCATCTCCCCATCTGTGCTGGCTCACCACTTTGGAGGCTGCGCTGGGAAGCCATTTGAGAGCAAATCCAGCTCTAGAAAGTCCAAAAAAAGATTTTTTTCCTAACAGTTTTTAAAGTTGGGTTGGCTTCTTAATCTGTACTTGAGGTTGCCACATGAAGAGTGGTGCTGGCACAAAGTCAGGGGCTGTGCAATACGGTGCCAGAGTGACAATGAGAAATGGGAATGGTCATCACATTCGGGAAAACACCCAAAGATGACTTTGCTGCATGTTTTACCTCATTAATCCATAGCGCGTGCCAAACTGATCTGCACTTTCTTCTAAGGTGAAGGAAAGTCCCCATCTTCTTAGGAGCTTCCAGCATTCCTGGCCATTTCAGGCAGCAGGATCCAAGGACTTCTTGACATCACTGGTAAAAAATGAATCCTCCCTTCTAGTGCTTTCTGTCCTTCTGTTTCTGTGCTCTCCGAGGTTGCTGGTCTGGATACTGAGGTGCATATTCTGCCTTGGCAGCATGTGAGGAGTTTACAAGAGGAGCAAACTTTCCATTTTGCTGATGTCTTTGGGGAAATGGGAGTGGACAGCAGGTTGTTGCTTATTGTCAGAGACCTTATGAGTCTTTCCCTGGGGTGGGCTTTGGATGGGAACAGCATCTGTGTGTTTAGTTTTTGCTTAGAAAAGATGTGTATTAGATGTTTCAGGAGAAAACTCTTGTTAATTAGAGGTGAAGTCAAAGATGGGCAGACTGGAAAAGGTCAGAGCTCTGGAAAATATTTGTCAATTTGAATTTGTCTAAAAGTAGGCAAAATAAGTGTGTATGTGGAGCTAGCTATGGTTTGTTTAGAGTAGTTAGGCATGCAGGGCTTTTAAACCCAATATAACCAGCAAGTGCTTCTTTCAGAACAGCACTAGTCCTTTCCCAGCCTACACAGGGTGCTGTAGAGTGCCAAGACTTTGGCCGCACCACTGCCTGGGGATTTTCCAGCCACTTACTCTCTAAAACTCAGGTCAGAGCCTCTGTGTTACAGTCCAAGTAGTGGCAAGGCCCCTTCTGTCATATAAGTTTGAATAACAGCATATTCATTTGACTTGGCTTACATGCTGTCCTGCTTCTTTGTGCTGCGTTTGCTGATACAGTCAATTCCCTTATCCAGTTCCCAGACCAGCTGAAAGATGCTCCTGAGGTTTACAAGCAGCCAGGGAAAGATAACTATTTAGAAGAGAAGCAGAATAGCAGCTCTATAGGATTGAAGAGTTTTAGCACGTGTTTATAATTTGCTTTTCTAAACTACCTGCCTGTAGTTTTTGTATCCTCGGAAACTGTTAGGCAGTTATGAAGTATATGGGCTGGGTATAAAGTTTAAATTGTGCTTCATCCTTTCAGAGACACATTAGAAAACCCTGTGTCTCGGCATTTTTTGGACATTTTGCAGAGACCTACCCTGTCTGGTTTAGTTGCCTCTGGCTAAAGAGCCTAGAAACAGTCTCCCAGCACCTCCAGGAGTCTCTCACTTTGTACTGGGAATATCCAAGTGTATGAGTTTAAAATAAGGTTTCCACAATTATGTGGTGGAGGGAACTCAGAGGAGCAGACAAGGAACCAAGAGTGTAACTGAAGCAATATCACTTTGAATCCAGAGGGAATACTCATGATAGTTGCTCAGGTTTAGAATGGAGCCAATCTGACACAGCTTCTCTGTCAGTTGTGTTACCAGTTTAAGTTTTGCTTTAAAACCAGCTAATTTATTCTAAAGGTTGAAACTGCTTCAGCCAAGTTGTCTTCCATATGGAAGCAAACTCTTGACACATCCTAGCTGATGATGGCAAAGAGACAAATCCTTTGCTTTCTTGTTTTGTTTTGCTTTGTCACAAGAATGTTTGAGAAATTCAGTTCCTGTCCCTAATGAAGAGCTGGTTTTCAAACATATCTCTGCATCACTGCTCAGGAACTGGGATAAAAATCTGTGTACTCAACAGAAGAACAGAAATGATGCTCTTTTTTGCTACTTTTCAGTGGCATTTTTACTGTGGGAGCTGAGTTAATATTTTCTTGCTGGAGTGTCCTGCTGAGCCTGGAAGAGCGAAGGAAAGGGTTAGCAGCAGCGCACCAAGGGGCAGCAAGGGATTTTGCTCACTGGGCATTTGGAGGGGTCTGAACTGAAGACATAGGTGTAAAGGACCTATTGGTATTGGCCAGATTCATGCCTCTCACTGCAGTTCCCCCAAGGCTGGTGGCAGCCACCACTCCTCAAGCAGCTACAGGGATGGTAGTGGAAGGGCACTGCCTGCACTGGCTGCGGTGGGCAGGAAGAGAGGGGAAAGAGGTGCAACAGGTCTTTAAATCTCCTGTGTAAACCCAAGCCTTCTGCCCCGATGATCACCCCCTCACCAAGGGGTTCATCACAAGGCTCTTCCCGAAGATCATCAATTCTCTGAAACCTGCATCTATCAATGTACAGCTTGTTTGTGTTTCAGTGAATCCTGGGTCTGGTAAACGTGCTTTATGGGCCCCCTGTTGCAGTCATTATTGCCAAAGGAGTTCCCACCCCTGCATTCAAGCAGAGGTATTTCATGTCTTTCTGCAATTTAGGATGATATTTCCTCTTGTGAAGGTTGCATTTCTTGTTGAGACATTTCCAACCTCCTGGACAGAAAATATGAATGTTTCTAAACCTCCTGGTCAGAATTGACAGCAGTGGGAATTCTAAAATGGTGAGAGGGGAAAAAAAACTTTCTGGCCAAAGACTCGTGGCTCGAAGCACATCGACACCGCCGCCATCATAAACAGTCACACGCAAACATGAGCTGGTTTGCATGGGTGAGAAATCAAACCATGTCTTTCTTCACAGGCCAAGTCTTCATATCACCTGTTGGTGCCAATGATCTGGGTGAAGTCCAAACTCATCACTTGGGTGGGTCTGGGGAGTAAATTCAGAAATGATGTCTTGAGAGTCATCAGGCTCTTGTCTTCTCACAGTCCCCTTCTCACCAGCCTTTTATCAGGATCATTACAGAGCCATTCTCTCCCTCTGATGCAGGACTATGATCCCACCTCATGGTACCTGAGCCCAGGCACTGCATGGTGGTTTCCTCAGAACATCTGAGTAGCAAACTAATAATAATGGGAACCACCTTATTCAGTTTTGGTAAGTGCACTGTTAAAGCCTACAGATGAGTTAAATACCTCATACTGTCTTTATCATCTACCAGAGAAACTGGGTTTCTAGGCACGTATTTTGGATGGATGGAAGGAAGTATGTGGATCAAGCTTGGTGCTGTTTGTCCAGATACAGGCATCCACTCTGTGACTAAGCCCTAACTAATTTGTAGCTAGTTGTCCACGCATTCCAGGGGAGGGAGACTGGTTGGTCACTCCACTGTCTTAGAGGTCTCCCTTGCACTGCCCATGGAGGTAGCCAAGATGACCCCAGTGGACTGAGCACTCGACTTTCAGATGTTAGATGAGCTCAATTCCATTCCATCTGCTGTTGCAACTGGGGAATGCTGCCTTTACCTTGCTGTAGCATGGTCCACGCTCTGCGTGTGACCTCCTAGATGTGTCACCGTGTGAACTCCCCATGGTCCCTTTGGTCCTGTCTGGAGAAGGCAGTGCCATCCTCAGCATGGGATTCACAGTCCCTCCTCTGATCAAGATTTAAGAGAAGTAAGCCCCATCTCCAGCCCGCCATGGGAATTCTCACATTGCTCTGGGCAAGTCCTTCATCTGAGGATTACCAGAGCCATGGGCTGTCAGTAAAACACTGTGTCAAGGGTCTGCAGGGTCCTTCACAGTGAGGCAGTGTTGGGCACCAGGGTGCTCCCATGCTGGAAATAATGTATGCTCGTATTAAACTAGATGTGGACTGAATTCTGACTAAGAGCCTTACTCAGGTCTTCTTTCTACGGAGCGAGAAGTGAGCTTGAATGTTTTCCCCATCATGCAGTGAGGCAGTACTGGAGGACCTGTCTATTCTCCAAAGCAGAGGGAATCACTTAAAAACTGCTGATGGGTAGAAGCTGAGGTGGTAGAAAATGATGGACTTTGCCTCTGGTTCCTGCGTGCACTGAAGGAGAAGCTTGTGTGTCAAACTTGCCCTCCTGCCTTAATGAAAAATGCATTAGGGAGGCCAAAACATGAAAAGCTCTGTAAATAAAAGGCAAATAGATAAGATGCAGTTTCCTACCATCTCTCCAGAGCCACGCTGTCTCATCTTCATCATTTAATTACAGATGCGATGTTGAGTATGTTGCCAAAATAAACTGTCCTGAAACAGAACAGATATTCTGGGCACAGAAGCAGTCTTTTGATAAGGTTTTATGTTTATCTGTGAAAAGAAATGTGAAGAGATTTGCTGGCAGCATTTGTATTTTTTTGTAAACTCTGTGCACTTCTTTTGGGGTTTGTTTACTGGCCTGGGTCCTCTATCTGTGTCTCAAGAGCCCTTAGCAATATTGTTATATTTTGACAGAGCCTTTAAACCAGCCATAATGTAGTTGCTGTATTTTGAATCACCTTGCATGTTAACCAAACAATCCAGAATGTATTTGTCACAGCTTGCAAACGTTTCTGTAAACAGTTGACTTAATTTCTGTTCACTCGAAACCACATTCAACAACTTTCCTCATTGTTTTTGTCTGAAACTCAGCTTGAAAGAATTGCTCTGAGTTACATGTTGGGGGAATAGGCTTGAAACTTTTTCCTGCTAGTTCATTAACCCAGTTTAATAGATTCCGTGGGAGATTATTTTCTCTATAGAGTGGTTATTTAAGCAATAGTTTCTATTTTTTCAAAATATTTATAAACCTGTAAGTTCCTCTGATATATTTATTGGTACCTTGGAGCAATTTATTGCACGTATAATGGAGAGGAATGGATAAAGTTACGTCTATTATAAAACTAGGGTATTTTTATTTGTACTATAAATACTTTTGTGCAACTTCTGAAGCCTATGTACAAAGGAGAGGGTTGTGCTCTTGTACTTGTTTACCTTTACTTTGTTGTTAGTGAATTCTTTCTAGTGTCATGTTTTGTGCATGGCTGAAAAAAAGTCACTAGGATTAGAGTCAAACATTAACCTTGTGACCTTCTTGTTTATATACCTACTGTAAGTCTGTTCTGCTTGCACTTCTGCAGTTAGTAAAAGCAAACTTGTGTGCACAGTCCCTGGATGGCAGTGGGCAAACTGAAATGTTTGTCAAGATCACTGATACCACATCCCTTCAAAACCAAAGCTTCAGAGGCGTATCAACAGCTCAGATTAACCCAGAAGGTGGCTTTTAAAATGTCTATGTCCGAGCCCTTTCAAAAATAGTAAGCTGACAAAGACAACATCTTAGCCCAAGGTGGTGATGCACACTGCAATGAATAGAAGACGAGTACACATTTGAAGATTGGCCCTGCTTAGTAAATGAACACAGGCTATAAAATTCAATGAATAGAAACATACCATCCTCTCAGTCACAATTGTCAAGAAAATGTACCTGGGAAAAACTGAAAAGGACGGGAAACCTCAGATGTTCCCATTGTATTTGCAAAGCTGTTGTTCTCACCGTCCTTCAGGCTTCTTGTAATGTGTCCTCATTTCCACGTGCAGGAGAGGGAAATCACTGACTGGCCTTAGGGTGGAAAACATTTGAATGCTGCTACAATGGGTAATAGCAAAGGATGGTACCTTGTCTTCTTCATCTCTACATGTAGGTGTCAGAGTTTCCTGAAAAACAGTAAATTCAGAAGATCGTGGTAAGTTCTGGCGTTTGTCCATTTTTACCAGTAAATCCCAATAGTAAAAGATCAGTGTGCCACAGATCCTCACAAAGACATGTTGCTGAGGGATGCTACTAGGTCAGGAGTTGGGCACAGATGTTGCCATGGGGCAGAGGACTGCAGAGTGCTGGGAGGGAGTCTGGTCCCACTGCCAAAGACTGGGTGCTCCTCCTGTTGCTGTCACAAACGGCTTTAGTGGTCCCTTGGCTCTGCAGCTGGAATGACCAAGTGTTATGGTCAGGTCTGTCTCTTCTGGGACTCATTATGGGGTCAGTAGTTCTCAGTGAGTCCATCTGGCACAACTGCCAAATTAACCCCCATGTCTGTTGCACTTGTGGCTCAGCTTGCATCTGGGAAAATTGAAGGAGAAGTACAAAAATCAGACCTTAACTGGTCTAATGTATTTCTTTTTATGCTGTGGCAGATAGCACTGGATCATGCCCTGGCTTGCAAGAACTAGCTGGCTTGCTGGCTCGGATGTGGCCAGAGGAGACACTTGGTGCAGAGGCACACTCATGAGCCAGCAGCTCCGCACCTGGGGATGTCCCACATGGACCTGCTGGCAGCCTGGCTCCTGCCTGGCTGCTGCAGCTCAGTGTCACCATGCACACATTGACTAGGTACCTACAGACAACAGGCTGCTGTCGCTGCATTTAATTTTATTACTTGTACCAGATGCTGCATTTTATCTCCGTGAGAATGAGAGCTTGCCTCCTCCTTTTCATGCCTGTCATTGTGTGCTCAGAATAAGGATTGTCGCTGGCTAGATGGCAGCCATGAGGCTGGCAAAGCCAGCCAAATCCCACCAGACCTCCCTTCTTCCCTGTTCCCCTAATTTGTCCATCCGATTGGGTCACCCCTTCCCTAAAAGCTCCAGCCGCCACGGTTGCAGCTGCATCTTTCACTGGCTTCCTCTCCTGTCCCGAGGCAAATGCATCTTGCTCTCCCCCTTCCCTCCTCTCGTGTTCATGCTCATATGTCAGCTGTGCCAGGTTCAGAAGAGAATATTTGATTGCAGCAACGTCCTTCTGAGCGCAGAGTGTTCTGTAATTACATTATCAAGCACATCGTGTGTTTTGATCACATAGGAAATTAATTCAGCCCGTCAGTGCATGTTCATCGCAGCGAGACTTAGAAAAAATCACTAACAAAGCACTTTCTTTGTAAATTGGTATGTTTTAAAATTGATATATTTTTTTTTTCCTCCAGTCAGTGAAAGCCTCAGTACTGTTAAGTCCCCAAACGCTTAACAATCCTTGCAGATAAGCATTTTGAACATATCCTTGGTGGATATGAAATACAATAATCAATGCAGAAAGCGTTTGAGTAGGGCTCCTCTGTGGAAAAGTAGGGTCAAGCAGAGGTAACTTGATGGTAAAAAGTGATTTTTCTAAATAATGATTTGTGCTTTTCAGAGGATAAGAGATACTGTCTCCAAGGTAGGGCCTCCTTTCAAAGTGCAGATAGACACAAGCCCAGCCTATTCAGGCTTGGGAAGACACCTCAGAAAGCCAAGGGGCTATAAATTCAAATTAAATTTTTGCTCCAATGGAAACCAGAGAATGATTTTCTATTATTTTCTCTGAGACATTCAGACCTTGTTTAATTTCTGCTCAGTTCCCAGCAGATACGAGAGTGACAGATGGATTACCAAAGGGAGAAGTCTTTTGGAGATGACAGATGGCTCTTAACTGTAGGCAAATTTCTCAGGGATGCAAACTAAAAGGACAAAAGATAACAAGGGTCCAGCCTTGAGTTAATAAGATACTGATGTAAAATGGAGCTATGACAGCAGAGCAGGCTGTGGTTGGGGAGCCTAGGGATGTGCAGGGAGACACAGAGGGGACAAAGAAGGAAAATTGCTGGAAATAATGAGCTTTGGAAAGCACTGCCTGCTCTCTGTCCCTGTCCTGCCCTGTCCTGTCCTGTCCTGTCCTGTCCTGTCCTGTCCTGTCCTGTCCTGTCCTGTCCTGCCAAGGTCCTCTTCTCTATTCCTGAGTGCTCATTTGGCTCATAGAAAAAAACCTTTCATCTCTACTCCTTACTACACTTTAAGACTTAAATATTTAACTCCAGTTCTGGGTCAGGTGTTGACTCTCCAAGTTAGAAAACGGGAATAATTGCTGTGTGGAGAAAATGTTTAGATTACATAGGTAGACCTCTTGTTTGTGTCAAAACAAGAAGAAAGTTGGTTAGAGAATGGCTGTTAATCATATGAATGAGATAACGTATAGAGATAGTCTAGGGGTGGGTGTGTATATGTATGTTTGAGTGTAAGCCCAACGTAGCCCTCCACTGGGATCAGACTCCTTTGTAATCTTATGGCAACTTTATTGGAATGAGAAAACAAAGGAGAGTATTGTTTTCTAGCAATACTTTAGCATTGTAAAGTAAATACTCCAGCAAGTATTTACTAGCAGGAATACTATTACCATGGTTAATGAAACTGTAATCAGTAAATGGAGCCAGATGCAAACATTGGACTTTTTTTCCTTAAAATGCCTAAATGTCCTAATATGCATTTTCATCCCTCAACAAAATAATATCTATTTTTAAGGCTAGAAAGTGCAAGGGGGCCTATGAGACTCTGAGTGCTGTGCTACAATCAATAATAAAAGAACGATATAAAATGTTAGTGGAAAGTATAAAACTCCACTTCCAATATGGAGGTCTAACCTTTTCGAAGTGCTTTGGGGTGTTAAAAAGGAGCCTGAGTCTCAGAAATGCTAACTATCAAGAATATTTAGGGCATGTGGTAAGTGTCTGTCGCATGTTCCCAATAAAGGGGCTATCAAATAATTGACCTGAACGCTAACAGCACCCTGTGTTGGGTAGAAAGGCTGAGGGATGCTCACTGAAAACATGCAGAGGGGGACATCACAGCACTGCCCAAGTGTGGCCCCCCCGGCCCCATCTCTGCCACTACTGAGGGCAGGCCCTGGCAGCTCTCTGCCTGCTCAGGATAAACAGCCCCAAGAGGATTTTTCTCCAGCTTTCTACGTCTTTCTAACATGGTATTTCCCAGTATCTGTGTGTGTAGGTGGCCCTGGAGAGCATGGACCCAGGCTCTGCAGCGCTGCAGGAACCACCTCCAGGAATCATCCATTTCAAATTTAATTTAAAGTTTCAGCCTCTCTCCTCTAGCTCCCAGAGTCCCCCCATCTTATTGCTGGGATGTTTTACGGCCCTTTGGCTCCGCAGAACTTTCATTCAAAGCCTGCATTTGCCTCTGTGGGTGACAACTGGCTGTGGGTTAAGTACAGCTATTTCCCAGTATAGTACTGAATGAATTTAAGGGTGGATGAGGGACTGTTCACATGGTCTAATTTCACACCTCAAGTGCTTTCTGGAGGACCAAACCTCTCTCTGTCAGACTTCAGAGGGAAATCAGGATCTTAAATGTAGGAGCTTTACCCTGCACTCTAATCAGAAGCCTGTGGTAGGTGGAATAGCTCTCTCTGTGAGAAGTGTCCCAGGCATCTCTAAACACATCCCCCTCTGGTGCAGCTTTAATTGCACGCAGACAATTGAGTGCTACATATCAAGTCATTAATGTTTCTGGGGAGGGAGAATAAACTTTGCAGCCAAGAGTAGTTTTCCTATGACTGTTTTCCCAGTGTAGCCTCCTGCATCTTTGGTTTTGTTTATGAAAAGGCATTTTTGTTTACATGGAAAAACAAACCACAAGAGTTTTATCATCTGTCATCCCTCTATTTCTTCAAGTACACACATGTCCTTGGTAAGAGCCCTGCTTGGGCACTGGCTGGGGTTCAATGACTGCATCATGTGTCTGGGATGAGCAGTTACTTACCACTAGGAGTAAGCAGATGATGCAAACAGTTAACAAATAACCCCTAGGACTTCTGTGGTTCATCCAAGGCAAATCCAGCACTCAGCTAAGTCTAACTAACTTCGGGAGGGTTGATGTAAAATGTTTAAATTGTTTTCAGGTAGTTCATTGAAAATTAAAGGTGGTTCCAAAAAAGGTGATAACAAGGCCAAATTCCCCACTACACAAACGTCTTTCAAGTGGGGCAGCAGAACCAGCAGCGTGTTTTCCATTTTGGTTTCATGATGTGATTTATATCTCAGACCACTAAATATACATCAGTGAGACATCACCTTACCATCACAAATGAAGGTGCTTGTTTCTCTGAATCGTGCAGGGGGCTGTGGTTGTGCCGGGAGCTGGCAGATGCCAAGGGCGAGTAGGGAAAGGGGGACAGTGAGGCAGGGCTGGTGCTTCGGGCAAAACCAGACACCTCTTCCCTAAGGGATGTCTCACTGGGGTGGCCCTGTGGATGCCACACTATTTTAACACTGCCCTGCTGTGTGAAACTGTTTTCTTGTTCCACGCAACTCCTTTGATAGCCCTCAGCAGAGAGACCTTGAGGAAAAGGACAGAAAATGTGCAGAATGTCTCTTTTTTTTTATCACTTCAGCTCATATTTGCTTAACTAGCTGTTAGGAAAGCTGTTCATTATAACCAGTATGGAGCTGATATGCAGCAGTGCCCATCTGGTCCCAGCCTGCACTGGCAGTTTGGTTCTGTGCCACCTGCTTCTTTCTGTGCCCTTCCCATCGAACATACAAATACACTGCAGGCTCAGGAAAAACATGTCCTTGGTTTTTTGTACACCTCATGCTTTAGAAGGAAAACTGTTTTAAGACTGACTATGCCCAGCTGAATTCTAGAAGAGTAATTTATATTGTAACAGAAGACACGGGTAGAAAGAAACTCAGAAAATACACTCATTTTGGCTAGAAATTGCATTGCAAGTCGTTTCAAATCAGAGGTTATTTTTTGGTCCCGTTTCAAGTTACAGAGTATGGTTTAAGGTGTCTTATTCTTACAAAAATGTTTAAAAGGCATTATTCAAATACATCATGCAGTTCTCTGGAGAGAACAACATGCATTTCTGTGTGATCACCAGGGTATGTTGCAAGAGGACATTTCTGAGTGCCAGACAGACATGTTACTTAATGAAATAATTTTTTCTTTTAAAGCTAATTTACATTTCATGCTTTTGGCTCCTCAAGTACATACTGGAAGCAGAACTAGCTGTGTGCCTTTAGCTTTTCCAGACTACAGAGAAACTATGAAACAAGTGAACAAAATGAAAAGAACAGAAGAAGGAAATATTGACAAAAAGCCTGACTGGGAGATAGTGTGTAGGAGATAACACAAGGAGAGGGGAGAAATAAGGAGGAGGAGAAGAAAGGGGAGGTGATAAGTCTCTTCAGCATGGGCAGGGGAAGCCCGATGGCCAGACAACCCTGCCCATGGCCGGGGAGCAGCCATCTGGGCTGGGAGGGAAGGTTAGCAGGAGAGGAGGGAGTTAGTGTGCTCCCTGGGGAATAAATATGTTTCTAGAGATGTTAGACTCTTTTTTTTCTCCTCTGTCACAAGAACTTGTGCTGGTTTGGGACCTTCGCAGAGTCCATTCTGAATTTCTAAGCTTTCTCTCTGCATGGTTGCTGCTGAATTTTGTTGTTTCCCACCCAGCCTGTTCCTGTGCCCTGTGCTGCTGGGTCTGTTTCAGCATTAGAGAGGCACAGATTCTGCCCTGCTTCGGCCAGACTCGGGCTCCATGGCATGGTGATAAACTGGCCTCAGGGCTTCCTCTCACCACTGCCCCAGGACACCTCCTTGCTGGGTCTGGCTTGCCCCCATAGCATGAACCAGACCTGCCCACAAGCTTTGCAACAATGCAGAAAAGATAGTGAGAAAGGTCTGGGTGAACATCTGTGGGTTTCACTGTGCAAACAATCCCTGCGATGCTGATCCATGGCTGAAGCTGCAGAAGGAACTGGCAGCACCACTGTACCTCTCTGGACGTGCTGGCAATAGCAGAATTTGCTCCTGGTGCTGTCTGAAACTCCGCTGTTCCAAAACAATAAGCCTTGTCCTCATGGAAGAATATCACCACATTTCTCTGTTTTCATTATAAAGTCTTTTCTATCGAGCCTCCAGCCCCGTAAGCCATGTTGATGGAGTTGGAGTCCCAGCCTGCTCTTCAGAGAGAGAAGGAAGAGCTGTAGCCCACATGTTGGGAGTCAGGAACTGTAACAGGCAGCATCGGAAGAAGTCCCTGTTTGTTTTGAAAAATGCTGAGGGCTTCAAAACACCCAGGAACTTTGGGTGTCTCGGTGTTAACAGGACTGTAATTTAGTATGGACACAGAAGGCACAATAATCATTAGGTGTCGGGTCTCCTCTGGGATGCAGCAGTTCAGACACAGCACTTTGAAACTACAAATAATTTGAGGCTCAAAGGGATGGCTGTAGGCAAAAGCTCAGAACAGGCTTTGAATTGTTGTCATCACGCTTCCTGCGTCCTTTATGCTGAATCTGAAGATTTGGTGATACATGAAAGAGCCACGTCTTGGCATTGTGCAGGAAGCTCTCATTTCAGTCTGCGGGATGTGTTTTATGGGTGCAGAATTTACCATGGTGGGAGTCTCAGGATGGGAGGGCTCTCCACATACCCCCCCCAGGAGGGTCAGCCACACCTGGAGAGTGCTCAGCCACCAAAGCTGTGCCTGGTCACCTCAGAGGAGCTCAGCAGTAGGAGAGGTCATTGCTGCCACCTTCCCTTACCACTCCAGTAGACGGGGTCAGCTCCATAGCCCAGGCACCAGGGTGGGAGCATTGCATCACATCCCCCATTTTCTGTCTAGCCTCTCTCTTTCCTCACTTCTTTCTCTCTTTCTCTCCCCTGCTGTTCCTTGGTTTCATCAAATCTCAGAGGGACATCCAGCAAGCAGCATCACATCGGTGCCAGCGCTTTGTGGTCTGAACTGTTAGAGCTCACTGGAAAGACGATGGCTTGGGTTTGGCACTGATGCTCCTGCGTTCCGCAGCCATAAACATGTGGACCTGATGTCTGGGAACATCTGCCCAGAGAAGGTGAGCATGGTGAGCAGGTGCCCTCACCAAGCTGCCCACCTGGGTGATGGCAGAGCTCCTTGGCCAGCCACCAGCACTCTCTGCAGCCACGGGAATGAAGCAGCAGGACACAGTTAACTGCTAGCAGGGACATGTCAACACATGGAACCCTTTATGCCCATTCTTTTTTCTCCCCCCCCCCTTTTTTTTTTTTTCTTTTTTAAAAACAAAACCCAAAAACTCAACTCTCAGTTCACAAAGTACTACCAGATTTTTCCTATGACAGTGGTTTTATTCAGAACATTTACAGTTAAAATCCTGCTGGAAGTTGGACAGGAAAATCAAATTGAAGATAACTCTAACTTAATTATGAAGGCAAAAATGCTTCTTTGAAAACATAAACATGTTATTCTATTTCCTTCTGAGTCAAACTAATGTTCCACTATTTGTAAGTATTTCTTGTCGCCGTGTTGTGGTCATCGGTTATTTTCCTGAAGTTCACTGTCACCTGAAGAGGTATTTTCCTCTTACTTCTCCAAGTTATTTCACAGGTATATAGAGAAGCATTCAATGGCCAGATTTTGTCCTTGCTTTTGCTCTTTGAAACTGTCACTGAACATACGCACTTCAAATTACAAAAAACAAATAAAGAGAATCTAAACCATGCAAATTATCCTGTATTGTGACATGAGCTACAAAGTATTTATTTTGTCATGACGTTAAAGTAATATACTCTCTTATGATGCCAGAAGTTGTTATTGTTTTGGATGAAAGAGCTTATTTCATGAGCTGTTTTACAGATCTGGCGTCTGCATTTCACATATATGACCATGTAACAAAACAGTCTATGTTATCTTGTTACAGCATCTCAGACATGGGATTGGGAAGGGCTTACTTGCATTAAACAATGGCTTCGTGATAACAGAGCACGTATCAAACTAATGGGATGACCATTCGGCACTTAGTTCCACATAGCAATTTAAATGTGGGGTTAGATAAACACTACCAAAACAACTTCTTTTTCTTTCCACCATTCCTTCACGCACATTTATTTGCATGAACATGAGTGCTTCGGAGGTGGTCTGAACTGAAAATTGTAGCCATGTTTCAGCCCAGCAATTGCCCAGACTTTGTTTTGTGCATTAGTTTTTTCCATCGCTAAGATTTGCCCAAAACTGTCGTTATTATCTAATGCTTAGCTTCTTTCATTCAAGTAGTTTCATCTCAAGCTTTTATCAAGAGCACCGCTGGTGAACCCCAAGCCTTAAACTTTAAGGTTTCTACTTTCCAAGAGGAAGGATGAGGAATCTCAGCAGACATCACTGTAGTTTCTGTTCTGCCTCCTCTGCAGACCTGCTTTGTGACTCTTGAGTGAGATTCACCGTTGCTTTTCGACAGAGGAGACCTGCAGGATCCAAATGTCACCAGGAAGCATTGTTTTGGGCTCAGGACTGCCTGAGGCGATGTCCAACAGCCCAGGTAGAGGCTGGGTCCTTTCCTCACAGGTGCAGGACACTGTTGTGTCATCTCTACTCTGTTGTAGAGATCTCTATTGTAGAGATAAGACATTATCCTCTGGCTCATTGCAGCATTTGTATTGTGCATAACCTTGTGATGGAACCATACTATGTGAAATTGCTACCGTGGCAAAGAGCCCCATGGTTTCAATAAAAGCACACACGAAAACATCTGTAGGCTTTCTCACAGTAAAGCTTTCAAAGAGACTTGTTGCTTCTTGTTGTTTTTGTATCCATCATGAGTTAATCATATGAGGAAGGGAGGGAGAAAAAGTAAAACAGTTTTTCTGGCCGACAAGACAAAAGACCACAGCAGCTCTGGAGACTCAGCTCTTGGCTGATCTCTTATCTGAGGTCTTCTCCAAAGCTGAACTAATTTCAGTGACCAAACCTGGAATATCCAAAAGGACTCAGTTACCTAAACTGCTTGTAGCTGCAGTCTTCTCTCTTGATTAGACCCAAGTGCTCCCTTGTTCTAACAAGGTTCAGCACTACAACACATGCTGGTACAGGAGACCTAGTTCCACTTTACTGAAAAGGGCCTACCCAGGCTGCAAGACCATACATGCTGGTTCAGAGGTGCTTATGGTTTTGTCAAGGGAGATGATAAGCAGGCTTGCTGCAGCATGTTTGCTCTTCTCATAAGTTTGTAAAGGAAACAGGCTTAGTATCTCAAGAAGTAGTAGTGAATTTAAAAGTTAGCCCTTAAATTGGGGGCATGGGGTGTTAAATGCAGAAAGGTCAGTAAATGAGATGCAATCTCTCCTAATATTGATACAAGATCAAGGCCTCTGCTGAGGATGCAGGTGCTTGTGTTAAGTTCATGTCTCCTCAAAATGGCATTTAAGAACGTGTCTTCAGTTCAGAGCCTCTGCGAGTGCTGCCTGAAATGAGAACCCTGTGGGACCCAGGCTGACAGCTCTGCTTCTGCCATTGCTAGTCCTCCCATGGGAGCTGCTCCTGGTGTAGGTTTCAGCAAGGCCCATCTGGTAACATCAATAAGATGACCCTTGAGTCAATGACATCCAAATTAAATTGTGATGGGATGCTGCAGATGCTTTTTGGACAACTCCGCTAGCACACTGGTCTCAGGAACACGAGTTTTTAAGACACAGATTGTGTTACAGCCTGTGGTTGCTCCGTAAAAATCTGCGTCCAAAGGCTGAAATAAATTTAAAACGCCTTATTTTCATCCTGAAAAGCATACAAATATAGTTGAGCGTTTTGAGAACTGTCCATGTTATACCTGTCAGCATGTACCAGATAATGTCACACACTGAGGAGTCAAAGCAGGGAACGAGCAAGCCATATTGATATACTAAATTACTGGAAAATATGAAAAAGAGGGGAATGACTGACTTGAAAAACTCATGGTTGGATAAAGTATAACCAGACTGATATTTAATTGTTTGCATGGATTGTGCACTTGATCTTCAGACATGTCTGGGTCTTCACGTGCCTGGCATGTACACCAGGCGTTTTACTGGCACGCAGAGATGTGGAGACGGTGGAATATAGATGTGGATGTGGATGTGAGAGGGAAGGAAAAGCAAAAATTGGTGTGTTTCTTGATACAAACTTGCTGCTAACAGGGCTTTTTAAAGTAAACTTAGGGATAATGAAAACACTCTAGGATGGGACAGGAGCAGTTTAATCAGCATCTCCTGTGAACTCCAGTGTTACCTGCAGCCTATGCCTCCAGAACAGCAAGACTTTTCAGACTAGAAATTGTTTCAGATTCATTGTTTCCTTTCTTTCAGCACAGAACAAGAAAAGCTTGGACACCCTCCATCTCTTTTAGGACCCACATGTGAACTTTCCCATTAGAACTGTCTATTTCAGTGATCCAGGAATATTCATTGAAAAAAAGCTTTCAAGCTACCTTTTCTGCGACCACAGAATCTTCGGATTTTGGCAAAACAGATCCTTGAGGGAACAAGATAGGAAAGTCAATTAAAAGTAGAATTGTTTTCAGTTGAACAAAAATAGAGAGAATTCCTCCTTCTCAAAGTATTTTCAAAATCAGTACAAAAAAGTCCTAGTTGGAGGGAGAGGTGATGGGGGGAAAGGTGATATATTGTTGTTATTTTTACATTTCCTTAATATAAATGACTTTTTTAAACGTACTGCTTTTGCTTTTTCTCAGTGTAAATCTTTCACTTCCATGCTAACCTCTTAACAACATGCAGACCTTCTTAACAACAGGCCCATCTGAAGAGATAGGCTCCAGATCCATTTCACAAGTGCAGGACTTCGCAGAAAACTTCATCCTTTACAGCCTAGGGGATGCAGCTGGAAAGCTAATGAAGGCATGGATTTCTTGTGGGATTTCTTTGGTGTTTCCTTTGGTCAGGCAAGTGACAGGAACTGATACTTCTCACTACAAGATATAGGGAAGCTGTTCCCAGTCCCAGCAGAACCAAAATGGGTAGAAATTACAAAAAAAAAAGAAAAGAGAAAAGCAAGGAAAATAATGCTTAGTTGGATTTCCATTGCTGTGGTACTTATGTTTGAATCTCTTTAATCTGCCCTAGCTCTTAAGTTAGCAATTTTTAAACTTGGATTAAATATATTTTTTTCTTGCAGTTTTTATATGATTGTTCTCCTGATAATTTTTGAGAGAATAAATCAAGCTATCTTTATTAATAAAATTGCTCAGTCTCCTCACTGCTGAAATAAATAACATAATTCTCTGCCTTTGACCTGGGAAGTATTTATGGAGCCAGTTCCCAAGACTTCAAAAAAGAAGACTGAAGATAATAAAAACATATGTCAACATCTTAGGCTTTCTTTCTACTGCTTCATTGCTACTTCAGTGATCAAAAGGAGAAAAGTCATTATTAATGTTTAATCTAGCTAATACTCTCGTGGTATTCCAGTTTGACTTGGCTCCTTTTACTGTGCTTGCTTTGCCTAGGGTAGGCTGAATTTTGCCATGAATCTGCAATCACAGAAAGAAAAATTATTTATTGGTTGTGACGGATAGTAATAAAGTGACACCAAAACAGGATGAGGTAGAGAATTTCATTAAGCTGGACATGTTAGAAATAAAATTATGACTTGAGGAAAGAAACTAAGCAAGAGCAAGCCAGAGCCCAGCTATAGAGCTTTGTTGGTTAGGGTTTTTTTTAATATTATTTCAAAAGCAGCTCTGCTTTCAAAAAACACAAGCAGGGTTCAGCACAGCCATTGTTCTGGGAGGTATCTCCTCGTCCGGATTTGGATGCTTGTAGCTTATTTTGAAACACTGCTGCATTGTTTCTGATGGTGAGGTTACGATTGTTCTGTGCTAGGAAATTCTCTTGTGGTTATGAAGTTTTGGACTGAAGAAACAGAAAGCTTTCCCAAGTGAATGCTACAAGAGACAGGCTCGTGACACCAAGGCTACCTCTGACCCCTGTGAAATCCAGGAAAGAGTCATTCAGGATGCAGTGCTGGCCATCACTTGTGCACGGTATAATTTTGGATGAGATGGCTGGTGCCTTGCTTCAGCAGGATTTTCAGGAGACATTAGATGAGATTCGTTGGAACTTAATTTAGCCTCCTTTCTGGACCGCCTGTGTGTTCAGGTTAGTGAGACTGGCACCTCTGAAAGGTAATCCCACCCAGCTGGAATATGCACCTAGGCAGGGGCGTACTGCTTTTCAGAGGCTTTCTGTTTTCCTGGCTGGAGCTGAAGCCTGGATAACTGGCTGGCTTAGGTAAGGACCAAAATGTATTTGCTTAATCCACAGGTGTCTTGAGTATGTGCACCTGAATAAATTGCCTCGTTTTGTTTTTTTTTTTTTTTGAAGAGAGGGATGTGCAAGTCAGTGTATAAGATAAAATAAGATAAAATTTCACCATGAAGTGGCTGTGGGAACAAAATGTTGATGGCCCTGTTGATGGTATGTGGGCATGGTATGATGACCAATCCAAGGAGAACTTGTGCCCTTCCTGATGCCAGAGACAGCTCCGTCTTGGTCACAAATGGCAGCATCCTAGCAGAGGGAAGGGCTCCTTTTCTCTGTGGAAATGGAAGAGAGCAGAAATACATCAACTTCTTTAGGTCTTCAAGACTGCAGATGTTTAGAAATTGTGCCAGCTCCATTCCCATTCTTCAGTCTGCTTTTTTTTTCCCATTGGCATTCATTTGTTATCACCACCTCTTCCCTCCTTTCCCACTGACCTTCTCTGGAAGCTTAGCCAAGGCCACCAGTTCTGACCCAGAGGAGTAGTGAGCACACAGCTCCATGGGCTGCACCGTGGGGGATGGATATTCGGCACTGCTCAGGATTAGGCCCCTGCCATGAAACAGCCTAACAGCTTTGGCATTTATTCCGCCACGTGAGAAGACACATCTGTCCTCCGCTGCTAGGCTGCAAAATACTTACAATGTTTTCATTAAGATGCAATGTATAGGGAGCACTGGGAGGGAGTGCCTGAGCTCCCACACTGGATTAGGCTAATAACCCTGTACACTGTTTAGGTATTTAGTGTGCTTGTGGCGCTTATGATATTAACTAGAAGTCCAGACAGCAAAGCCTCAAGATTACATTTTGCACTTTAGCTAAGTACTTCATCTGAAATGTTAATAATCTCTCGATTAAGCACTTAAACAGCAGATTAGGTTTAACAATGGGGCTTTTGCAGTCACAATCCTAACTACAGCTGCGAGACTTGTGGCTGGGGGAAAACATTTCTTATTAACCCATGCAGCAAAACTATTTAGGAGTTCACCTATACTATTAACATGATGTTCCAGAATATTTTATTTTGAAACTATCTATCTGAAATCACCATGATATTTTAAATGTGCAGTGCCCAGAAGGCTGAGGAACCTGCTCTACAATTCAGGTCCCACAGCTTTTCATTAAGAACAATAACTTTTATATAGTGATAGATTTTCGTCTGCAGGAGTCAGAAGCGATGAGTACAGACACACTTATGAACGGTTTAGTTAGCATCTTTCAGTTCTGTAGGTTCTCCAAGAGGTGGAAAAGTCTATGTCACACTTGCCAGGCAGGAATCAGAGCTGCTTGCCCATTTAGAAGGGAGTAAGTCAGGAAAGGCTGTCAATAAGGCTCCTCGTCTTGGAGATGTATTGCAGTGGGGAGGGGAGAAAAAGCTGCTAGAGGATATGCATTGACGTGTATATTCTGAAACAGCCACAAATTTCCACTGAGCACCAGTAAAGCTTCGGGGCAGCACTCTGTGGCAATGTGGGACATCTGGAAAAGAGCAGCGAAGAGTGATCTGAAGTCTACAAAAATGAGCTAGAGAAAGGATTAAATCAATTAGTGTTGTTCAGCCTCAAGAAAAGAAATGGGGAATGGGAAGCGGAAATAATCTTTCCATGCCTGTGCTGGATGAGACATATAGTAGACCTGAATTACAGCAAGGAAGAGAAAGCTTAGATGTTTAAGAACTTCTTCGAAGTCATGGCAGCCATCTCTGTGATGAAGTTAGCTGGCTGTGAGGTGTGGGTTGTTCCTGCCTTGAAGAAGAGGGTGGACTCAACCAGTGCTCATGAGCGAGCCCTGTGGCACTGAGCAGGTGCCCTGCCAGGCTGCTGCCTTTGTCCTCATGCTGCTCTCACCCTCTAGCCTTCAAAACCAGCACAGACACCCAGACTGCTCTGAGGAAATCAAGCAGAAAAAGCAGAAAAATGGATGCCTTAGAAAATTCTAGAAGTCACTGGCACTTCATCTAATAATTAACAGATGACAGACCTAGATGTCAGAGAAATTAGACATGCTACAATTCTGTGATCCTTTTCCCAGAATGTGTCTTTATCACATTAAGAACCACTTCAGAATAAGGAAAGAAAAAAAGAGGTATTTTAAAAAAGGAAACAACCTTCAAGCCATTTCTTCTACAGAACAGAGGTTGCACACAGAGCTCAGGATTTGCCTAGATCCATGTGGGACTGAAAGAATGACCTACTTTTTTCGGAGGGCACAAGATTTTCTCCATGCTATCTGACCTCAATCCTCAATGACCTTTCGAACTTGTAGTTATGTGTCACATTTGGTGTACTCCTTGACATTCTTTTTTTCCCGTATTTAAAAAAGTTGGGGGGGGAAGTAATGTTAGCTAATGCCCTCGTTATAATGATCAAGAAACAGACAAACTTCATTAATGGATGGGCATCAGATTCATTTGCTGTCATCATGCATGAGAGAAAAGATTTAATATTTCAAACCTTTAAGCTCTACAAGAGAATGTATCATTAAAACATGGTTCACTGATCATGGAGTGCTTGGAGCTCTGTAGGAGGACTGTGTTTTAGACTATAGAGAATTGTCTGATATTATTAGTTTAAGCAGGCCAACACTTACTGTGACTTGAACTGTTAACGCTTCCTTTTCCCTTTGTTTCCCTGTTCTGTTCTCCCTCCAGCTTTGTTAGTGACAAAACAGGAGACCAGAAGCTGTAACCTGCTCCCTGTCTCTGGGCATTAATCAGTTTAGGGTAATAAATTTAGAAATTTATCTGAAAATAAAGGAACCAACAAGAGCTATTGACATTAATTCCTTACCTAGCCGCTGCTTTTGAACTAACACACAGCTTGGCTGCTGCTTGTTAAACAGCAGTGCAAAAAAAGCCACGAGATGATAAAAAGAAATCTTATTACGTGGACAGGTCTTCAGCAAGTGGTCGAGTGATTTAGTTGGAGTGTTGTGCCTTGATGTGGCTAAAAGGAAAATAATGAAGCCAAGCAGGGGGTCAAGAGCAACGCGAAACAGTGATTAAAGCTGTTTATATCTCTTTGTTGGCATGGATACAATCAAATAAGCTCATTAGACATTTTGAATTGCAGAAACATAGCTCAGAAAGCAGCCTGAAATAATATCTGCTGTTGCACTTGTACAGAGCTTCCCTCTGTGCTTTGCCAGCTAGTTTTAGCCTTCTGATACATTCTTTCAAGGAGTAAATGAAGTGAATGCAGATATGTTCAAAGATTTCTAAAGGAATTCAGAGTGGACATGAATCTGATGTTAAATAAAATGCAGATCAGATCTTAAAATATTAGGGAAAAAAATACTGAAGGCTACCTTTAGGAAAAGTAAGTTGTTTTTAAATGGGGCCTTTTCAAGGCAACCTGAAGACTTGAGATATTCCCCAAGCACACTCTTGAGTCCTGAAGTACTTACACCCCACTGGCAGCAGGAGAAGGAAATGGTGTCCATGCTCTGCTTAGCTGAACTTTGGAAGCAGAAGGGTTTTGTCCTACGTCCTTTAATCACACTATAAATTTTGTGCTCCTCTTAAGGATGCTTCCTTCTCTGTCCTCCGTATACTCTGCAGGATTGGATTTAATTTGTGACCAGTTTCGGAGAGGGGGTGAGACTTTTGCCAGCAGTCATGTAAATGAATAACTTTAAGGTTACGCTGTTGATTGCAAGGACCATAAAGGTCAAACTGTATGTTCTCTTCATTCATACTAATGCATCCAAGCTCACTAAGAGTTAGACCAGGGACTTTGCTGCTTGTTTCCTTTAATGGTAGATGCAAGCCAACGTGAATACCAAAAATGGGTGTAAACTGTGCAACCATACATCATGGTAAAAGACGCTTTGTGTTGGAAGAACAGCAAGGGGACTTAAGGATGAAAATCAGGTATGCCGGATTTGGGTGAACGGGGCTATATCTAATTCTGAGGGGCAACCAAGACACATGTTGAGTTTCTACAGTGAAGTCTGAGGCTGTCTGCAAGTTGTGCAGACTTTCAGAAGTGTCCACAGCACTTTGGGAAAGGGCACCTGACTTCACTGCCTTTTCACAGATTTACCTGCTCTACTTTGATTTCCCAGGGCTGATCTGAAATGCAGATTTGAAATGGCTGTAAAAAGTGATGCTTACAAGGAATGTTGCATAAACTTCCTTTGACCACATCCAAGCTCCTATCTGCCAAAGAGAAGCCACAGTTTCGGGCTCTGCAGGACTGTATTAAAACTGATTTTAACTAATAGATGCAAAGTGGTAAGTGACTTATAGATATACACCTAAATAGTGCAGCTTTATACTGGGCATATGACTGAAGTTAGTTTCTTGCTCCAGCAAGGTCTAAGAACTGTACCTCCTAGTTCTTCTCCAGGTTGCTATCCTGGGTCATATTTTCTTCTTTCACGACCAGCAATGGTACAAAGGTAGCTTGAAACTCTGCATGGTCTTCTGCCTAACAGGTTTCCAGATTTTTTTAATTACTATTTGATTAAATATCTATGTGATTGTTAGGCCTGGAAGGCAAATATGGAGAAGACTGCAGCAACCGTGAGAACACTGTCTCCTGCAGAATTTACAATGACCAGAAACTTCAGCAGCTGCTTAAGCCTTTCATGGCATAAGTGCACATGAGACTTAACAAGAGACTTGTTTAAAGATACTGTACCTAATTGAGGCTGAAAAACTCATTCTGCCTGTAGATAACCCTGTGCATCTGACTTCCTTCATCACCAGCTTGAGATTGGGCAGTGTCATAGTGGTCCATAGCTGTTCTTTCAGATCATTCACAAAGGGACAATCTCCACCTCTGGCAAAAATGGGAGATTCATATGTTTCTTAGGCTTTGAGAAACTTTCAAAAATTAAAGCAGCCACTGCCAAGTGAAGCCTGGGACAGCCTGACTCGATGGCAAGGTTTCTGCTGTGCAGAGCAGCCAGATCCCATTCATGGGGCTCTGAGCTGCAGCTGGCTTCTGGCTCATGTTCACACACTTGTGCTCTGGTGGACAGACCTGCTGCATGTCCAGGAAAGCTGATTGCAGGGAGATCTGGAGAGCTGGAACATCCTCTCCAAGTGTGGGGTGAAGAGCCAGGGCCCAGAGCAGTTCCCCCTTTTCCTCCTTTCTGTGGGATATGAACCCCTCTGGCAGCAGCAGTGTGGTATAAGTCTGTCTCTGAGGAGCTGGATATGGAGAAAGAGCAGTGCAGTATCTCACCCTCTTGTAACACATGTGTAAGCTGGAGTTGTAAAGGTGGATCGTTGGTAGGCACAAAATACATCCAACTGAACAAGGACTGAAAAAGCCCAGTGAAGAAATATGGGAGAATAGCGAAATGCCTTGGATTGGCTGCCTCTCTAGATGGGTCTACTGGTAATTACCAAATAATTACTTTGTCCTGATATAGTCAGAGAAGTGCCACTTCGGGAAGGTTGAAGTCTGTTCTCCAGACGTAGCTCAGGGAAGGCAATTTGGTGGTCAAACTTGTGAAAGATGCTGGTGACCCACTCTTGTGTCTTCCAGAGGCATCATGCAGGCAGGAGCAGGAATAATACAGATAGAGATGTGGGCTGGAAAGGCCTTGGACACTAAATCTAAGCTTGTGAGGTTTCCAATTAATACAGACTCTTTCTTCAACTGATGTGGTAACTTATTTCCCCACCATAACTCAGTTTGGTTTTTCCTAAACTTGACAGTGTGGCTAATGTGGTCACAAATTTTATATGCCACTGTTAAGTGTACATATTTAATGCCTCAGCAATTGAATAGGAATCTGCTGCTCATGAGCACGGCACTAAACTGTGTCACCAATGGTATGTGCTGGAGCACTGAGCATAAAGTGTCTGTGGTGGATGCTGCAGGAATAAAAAGGACCGGGTGGAAAAACTGGAGGATTGTGGGACACATGGGCTAAGCAGCATATGGAAACTGCTGTACCAAGACAGCTTTGCTTTGATGTGTGCTCCTTGTATAATTACCATGTTAACTAGCTGACAGGCTAATGTTGTGGTGGAGAAATGGAATGACTCAAAAAATGTCATTGGTATCACTGGGAGAGAAACTGAACAATGGACAGAGCGACCAAGGAGGCTGGAAGCGCTGGATGCGGCCCCGGCAGCCACTCAGCAGAGTGCCTGGAAAAGACCATACCCAGCAGGGACAGCCCAGTGACATGGGGTTGTCTCTGAGCAGAGCTGCGAGCGGTGGGGATGCAGCCTCTGCCCTGCTCAGAGGTGGACAGGCTGGGCTGCGAGCGTCTGCCATAAACCAACGTCCACCCAGTCTCTTCATGAGCACAGTTGGAAAATCCTCCACCTAGGAGTCAGGGCTGTGTGAGGGGTGAGGTGGAAAGAGCCACAGCAGTGAAGCACACTGCCCAGATCAGAGCTCTCTGGGGAGAGAGGAATGTCCTGCCAGGGCAAAGGGACTATCACCCACCTTGTTGTGGCACCAGCCACAAAGTCAGGCAGCACTGCTGGAGCTGCAAACTGGCCCCATGGTCCTTCAGAGATGATAGCATCTCTCTCCATCTCAGCATCACAAGCCTTGCAGGCCCAGGTCAGGGGGAGGAAGGCAGGCAGGCAGTGTGCTTATGGAGAGTTTCCAGCCAGCCTGGCTGCCCCCAGGAGCAAAGAGGTGTCCTGGAGGTTCCCTGCCCTGGGATTGTAGGCAGGGCTGCCTCAGCAATGCCACTGCATTGCACAAGTCCCATCCCTGCAGTCATCACCCTCCGCCTTGGTGCACCCACATCAGGACATTTCCTGCCTACTTTGGTCTCCCTTGCAGCCAGGAATAAGTATCCCCTGCTTCTCTAACTAATACTTTGTGCCCATAGTTATTATTAGAAGTATATCTGATTCTTGCCAGAAATAAAAGTAATTACAAGGTTCAGGCTGGCACCTTTCTGTCTACCTCCTGCAAATATTTAAATCGGGATTTTGTTACCCAATGCTTCTCATAATTAGTTTTCAGTAGTATTTTTCCACTGCCCGCACATGGCTGAAGATTGTGAAGACCAGATCTCCAAACCCAACGTCCAGGGGCACAGATCTGACCAATGCTCTTAAATTCTGGTCTCAGTGTTGGGATTCTCTTACGGATATTGTTTTGCTGCCTGTGCTACAAAGTTCTGGAAGGACATGTGTGGGGGACTGTTCCAGTTTGTTTCTTCTTACACTGCAACACTGGCATAGAGAACTTTGTTTTTTCAGGGTTGTTTTTTTTTTTGTTCTGTTTTCCTGTATACAGACTCATACATTTCTGGCCAGGGATTAATGGATAAAAAATTAGTGGGAGAGATTTTTATATACATATTTTTAACATAGCTTTCCAACCCTCTGCTTTGTTTTCTGATCTGTCGCAGGCCAGCAGTGACCCAACAAAAGGATCAATGGCAACCTGATTCCTGCCTACGGTGATGCCTCCCCCAAATAAAGAAGCATTTCTGGGGATTCTCCTCTGGTTCTGCACAGCACTCTCTGACCTCAAGGGAAAGGATCGCGTTGTATTTTTAAAGAAGTATTGTCCACGTAATCGTGGATTGACTCCTGATCTTGCTTTTGGGTGAAACAAGCCCTCTTCTTGTGCACTGATTCTTTGCTCTTAAACACTTCATAGAGGTCAATTAGTCTGTGCTTTGTTTTGCTGTGCAAGGCCCACAGTGGGAGTCAGCTCTCCCTGCCACTGATTATGATCTTTCATAACCCCGTGCTGCAGAATTTGCTTTCTTGGACATCTCTATGGAGAATGAAGGAGATGTGACTGTTGTACTAACTCACTGGCCAGTGTGGACACTAGAACGGAGACATAGGGACCCTGCCTCATGTTTACCTACAGCAAAGCTTCACCTTTCATGAAAAACATGCAAAGTGCAACCTTGTTCCTGTCTTGTGATCTGAACTGCCAAGTGGGGCAGCCACGGAGAAGTGGACCACTGAACACGACCTTGCCAGAAGCTTTAGGCTTATCCTAGGTACATGAACATGACATGATGGATGACAGCTCCACCTCCTAATCACTGTATTTCTTAGCTTGCTGGCTCTCATGTTGGAACACAGAGATTTTACAAGTGTTCATATCTTTCCCTGCCCCCTGAGGGAAATGCATTAAAAAAAATAATGAAATCCTACAGATCCCCAAGAAGATGTGAATAACATAGCTTGGCAGCAGAGCACTTCAAGAAATGAAAGCTCTGAGAAACCTTGCCAACTCCTGAGCTATTTCTAACTTGGTTTCCATCATAGTGTGGAAAAGGTTTTGGCAAGACAGCTCTCAACAGGAGCTGAATTCAACAGGCAGAGGCTGCCAGGCTGTGACAGTGGGTCACTCGGCACCCTCAGAGCAGAGCACAAGCATGGTACATGGAGACCAGTGCCAGCTGCAGAGAGAGGAATGGGCTGCAGGCGCAGGGCAAGTGGGACAGAATAACAGGACAAAGTTAACTAGATTTCCAGTCTTTCCAGGTGCCTGCTAGTCTCTACCACGTTTTTATGCAACTGGTCTTGGTCTCTCTTTCCAGGAAGCCACCAACAGCCTGCATAATATTGTATATAAAGTTTTGAAAGACTCATGGAAAGGCAGAGGAAAGAGAAGGCTTTGGAACTCCTTAGAGGACTAGTAGAGCTGTCATGGATGGTATATTTACTCAAACAGTTTTATATTTGCTTAAGAAAATCTGTTTTTCCTCCAAATCGCCACAAAATAACGATAGAAGTCCTAGGAGGCTGTGCAACTTCCAAATGCTTTCCTAATGATCCCTAGTAGGTAGCGTGCACTTTCCAGGCTCTAGTTAACCCCACTAGGATGGGAAATGTAATAAAATTATAATTTTAAATCTTATAGTTCGTTAAAACGGAAGAGCTTTTGCATTCATTTCAGAGTTTCAGGGTGCAATTGAGTCCCCCATATGAGACACTTCAAACCACAGAAGCTGGAAAAGCTGCTGAGGAAACAAACACACTATTTATATCATCTAATAGTGACCCTTTTCCACACTGAGTCAATTTATTTTTCCTCCTGACGTCCTTGCTCTGAAACTCACAGATCTTATATTTGTCTCCTCGTACAGCATGCAGGCTGTCATTAGCAACTTAGGTATGTTTGAAGCATTATTTAAAACAGAAGAGCTTTCTGTGAAAGGAGCCTTTTCCTCTGTCTCACATCAAGGCTCTCGTACCTTTGATTAATGCTGCAGCTCTCATGCGCATAGAGCTGTTCACCTTGCCAAGCTCAGGCAGCTGACAGGGCTTTGCTTCGACAGCCTGGCTAACTTTTCATTTTGGTTTGGATCCTCCTCTGAGCCCGCACCATACTGCCCAAGCCTGCTCAGGGATACTGGGCTCTGTCATGACTCGGGGTCCTGCTGGTATCCTGTGCCCTCAGTCCCTCCTACAGAGACTCCTCTTGTGCTTGTCTTTCTCCTTCCTGCCCTAAGCATGACAACTCATCCAGAGGGTGAGCTTGGAGCAGCTACTAAAACCACCCAAGAAAACCCCATCCCACATTTGCAAATGCTGTGCTGGCACTTGTGCAGCCAGGGAAAAGCAATGGGCTTGTCCCACTGTCCCAGCGTGAGAGTGCTGGTCCCTGGTGAATGGTGAGATGTGGCCACTGGCAGCCCTGGCACATGACCTGCCAAAACCCAATTTCTTCTCTGGAGCAGAACGAGTGACCCACGTGAACAGGCAAAAGTGACTGACCAGTCTTGAATTTCAGCTATCAGCTGACTCCAGTGAACTGCTTGCAAGGGATACAGCAGCCAAGAATTACTCATGGAAATAATTCCACAATCAGCTTTGAATAAGCAATAACTGTAGGAAAACCGTAAGCTGTTCAAACAACTCAGAAAAAGGGCCTTATGACATGCTATCAACTCAGCTTCTGCCCAGGGCTTCGTTTCATGCCTTAATTACTGTAATCTCCTGTTCTGTGGCCTCGATGGCTCCAAGTGTACAGGAAGAAAGGGATGGCCTCATGCTGCTGTTTTCCGACGTGTTCTTTCGCTCCCATCTAACAACCACTGTCCTCTTAGGCTCTGTCTACGTTGCAAACCCCGTGTGTGTGTGTGCACCACTGATGCACCCGGGTTTGAACTGGTCAGCTTGGCCAACAGAGCCAAACTAACTGCAGGAGCCTTTCCCTGGGATGGCAGCTGAGTTCAGCACTTCATGCTGTGCTCTGCGTTGCTGCAGTTTATTGCATGAGGAGCGTGCAAGCTTGCCAAAGCAAAGGCAGTTTAGCTCTCCTTAGAAACAGTAGCCATGACTCGGGATGGTGGTGTAGATGTCAGCTTCAAAGCAAACTTCATGCCTGCACTCGTAAGGCTATCTACTGCTTTGCCTTATGCTGTCTTTCAGCCTCTGAAATCCACCTCCATTCTTGCACCACTTGTACCCTTTGCATTCAGGGTCCTTTATGTTCCTGCTCACCCTGGTGATCACTCAGAGATCACCTGGCAAAAACCACGAGGTACCTCCCCCTCACCTGCTTCAAACCCTCCCTCCACGTTGACATTTGAGGGGAAAGTCCCATACTGGTAAGGCTGGTGAGGACACCATCCTCCTAGAGCTAAGCAAGGCTACACGATCCAGCTGTCACATGTCACAACATTCCCCCGAACATCCCACTGCAGAGTTGCCCCCTGCATGGGGAGAGGGCTGTGTTACCCCAGTAGCTCTGCTGTTTCCTTGGGAAAGCCTGTGGGGAAATACCCCAGTGGTCTTCTGGGATTATGTGCTTCTTTTGTACTACTATTTATCTTGGTCTGCACCTCAGGGTGTGTTTAGACTAGGTTAAAAGTTGTTTTAACTTGTGTGGGGAAAAACCCTATTTGGGCCAGCTTTTGAGGAAAGCTAACCCTGAAGTTACCTCAAACCAGCAGTAAAAGAGTTAGAGGCTGACTGAAAACTGAAATATTCTTGTTAAGAGTGTCTAAATCCATTTGCCAGACCCGTACACCAGCAGAGGTTGGAGTATCCTGAGATTTAGCTCCGAATGCCCCCTTTCCCCTCTTAAATGTCATGTAATCTATACAAGACAAGAGGTACTATTATGAGGGTGGATTGACCTGCTGCATTAAAATACAGATCGTAGCCGAGGAATTTCTGTATGAAGCCTATAACCTCTGGCTGAACTGGAGTGTGCCTTTCAGAAAGGAATCCAGGCTTTTGCTGCAAGACCCCCCCAAGCCCACACAGTCCACATCCTCTGTAGGTATGCTGTTGAAATACTCAGCTGTACTCGCTCTGTGTTTGCGTGCTTAAAAACAAAAGCCACCAAAGATACTTTTGGCCAGATTCCCGTGGGGGACTTCAGTGTACAAAGTGCCAGTTACATTGCTTAAGACTTGCACGTGCTGGGTGCTTCCAGAGCACTGAGCCATTGCTTCCTAAACTTGTCAATGCTTACGGTTTTACTGGTAGAGAAGGTTCACACAGATAAGCCCTCATATCATAAGCAACAGGATGGTCAGCCCTGGTAGATCTGTGCACCACATATTTCTGTGTCCATCTTGTCTCGGCAGCTGCTTGAAACACTTACGATGGCACAAAAACATGGTGATCCCATTTCTTCCTTCCTGCTGTCCATTAGAATATTAGTGCCTCCACTGGGAGTGTGGAAGGCCAGATTGGAGCTCCTTTCCTACCTCATCTGGAGTAGAGGTTTGAGTTTTGATGTCTTAGAGATGCCCTAACCACAGGATTTTCAGAGGTGCTCCCATAACTCTTCTTGATTAAGCATTCATGGGCCAGAAAGTATTAGGAATTCCCCGAAATATTCAACTACTTCATTCAAAGTACAGCTGGTTAACGGGGAGAGAATGAGTTGCATATTGCAGAGCACTATATCACCACGGTGAACCTAACCCTACTCTTATCCTGAATTTGAACCAAATACCAGCTACTGTCTTTCATCATATTTCTGGTGTCCAGATTAAAAAATCAATTAACTACTTACTTTTAACCTCATGTAAGTACCTGGCCTGCAGTCTGCTTGCTTTAACATGACAAATGCAAGCCAGAGCTCCCCATCCTCCAGACCTGATGGTTGGTTTGTGGTGCCTCAGCACCAGTGTAGTAGGTCTTGCAGTCCTCAGCCAGACCAGTTCTCTGCCCACTCATGATGCAGCTGTAGAAAAAGCAGAGGCTAGAATACCCAGAGGAGTGGGGAGGAGAGAGGAGTGAAGGTCTGGGCTGACCCTTCCAGTAGCAGTGAAGATCCCTCGAGGATGTTCAGACCCAGGTTCCTCAGTGGACCTATCTGAGAGATCCCACAAACTCTCATCAACTTTATGGTAGCTGATATCTGGGCCAAACACAAATTAACAGAAATGCAGAAACTCTGCAACTCCAAGCCAGGGCAGGCTAGACCTGAATTTCTTTGATACATGGCAGTGTTGTAGGACACGCTTCTGGTACAGCTAAGGAGAAGTTTTAGCTTCTGCTTTAACTGGATTAACATGCACACTGCAGCTCACCATGGAACTGGGCTGCCCATGACTTACACTATCTTTGGTTTCTTAACTTCTTTTCTGGAAAGAGAAGAAATAATCCTTCATTTTTCTTTTGAGGACAGCTAGAAATATTCTGAGATATACAGCCAAAACACAAGACACTTCTTTTTATTCCTGTGGGTATTAAAAGGAACAGAACTGATGTAAGGACCTTTTGTGAAGGGTTTTCCTTGGTCTTTTCTGCTGCTTTTCAGTGCTAGATTGACTTGAACTTGCCCTGTAGTGTACTGAATTGACCTGGTACACCTGGTAAAGATGGACACCCACTGCTCTACTTCTTTCTTCTCTGCTCTCCCATCTGTCTTCTGTCAATACCACAGACCTTTGGAAGATGTGGCTGAAGAGGTCAGATCTGTGGGTGTGGGTGTTTGGGGATGGGTAGAAAGAGACTTCCTGCTATAAAATTCAGATTTGGTGAAACCTTAGGTTTTCTATAGTTTTTCCCATCTTCTCAACATTTTTCCAGTGGGAACAGCAATAATCCCTGTGGAATAGGGAAGGATATACTGCTTGCCTATATTTAAGATGGACCATGTCACATGATTCACGTTAATGAAAGAGAGGAATAGCTCCTTCAGGAGCCTTTACAGGCTATGGCAGAGAGGAATATTTGTTGCTACAGTAGTTATGCTGCTCTAGTGCTCTGAAGGCTTCTAGGTAAACTTTTAGTGGACTTGAGGTGCAAGTCCTCCTTCCTTGCAGTCCAAATCCATGCTCTAAATCTGTAGAGACAAGAGGATGTGATTAAAAGTTTTGGAGGATTGATCTAATACCTTGCTGCAAACAAAAGGCATCCTCACACTATTGAACCTGGTTGTGAGAGCCCTCTGGCTCTGGCTTGTCTGACAGCCTGGTGAGCTGATGCAATGTGCCATCTGCTAGGAAACTAACTCAGCAGAAGGCTTGATTGGCTTTCTTCTGGGCTAGAGTTGAACTTGTCCTGCTGTGACCCGGTGAGTGCTGCAGAGGGTGCCAGGGGAGCAGGAGGAGTAGATGCTGGAGGAGGAATAGTGGTGGGAGAAGGCTCAGCTGAGCTGTTTCTGGGGGTAGCCAGATATGGGGGTTGTGTAGCTGCCAAAGTCCATGGAGGGCCCTTGATTCTTGTTTGCTTGCAGAGGGAGGGCACATTCTGGAATATCTTACTGGCTGCAAGAAATGGACATAGCCCCCTCTCTGAGTTTTATTTTTTCCACTTTATGACTGAAGCTCTGCTGGAAATGACAGGCACACAAGTGTAATCAGTTCACAAAGAGAAAATTCTTGAGCAACATAGCCAGCTGAGGCTCATGAAGATGCTTTGCAAACCCAGGTCATATAAGAAACTGAGAAAGTATGGCCCAGTAAATTCAGTAAGAATTAGTTTTCTTTTAGAATATTCTTGGAAAGGATAATTCTGATTTATGACCAGATGGTTATATTTATTCTTTTCAGAATCTTCTTTTTAGGTGTCTGCACATCATTCAGAGTCCTACATTAAGCAATTAACTCCTTGACATTCTTTTAACTCGGCCCCAGCATGAGGAACTTTTCTGTTCGTCACATCGCAGCCCAAATCAATTCATCTTGATAAAGTCAGCAAACCAACTACATGCCAGCAATATCTGAACTTTATTGGATCACCCAAAGTAGTAGATAATAAAGTTAGAGGGCTGGGTTTAGCCGAGACCACAAGCTGAGTTTCACTCCAGAATAAGACTCTGCAGAGGAGCTATAAATCTCTGGACATAGCATAGAAGTGCTAAAGGACCCTAAGTTTCAGTGCCACAACCAGGCAATAATATCTGTAATAGCAGCTAACAAAGATCCAACCAACTGAGCTCTTCAGGGTTCAGCAACTGCTCCCAGGGTTGAAGCAGAGCTCATTTATTTCCTTCTCTTCATTCCACTAGAGCAGCTCCAAGCCGTGACAGCACATGGGGATAATTGAAGCAAAAGTGCTCAACCCTGACTGCCCAATCTTCTCATAAAACAATCCCAGGATTGTTCTGGGGACCGTTGGCACAACAAACCTTGCACTGCAAATTTTGCTCCATAATTAGCAAGCAGTTGCTGTCATGCCTGTCAGATGGGTTTATGTGACGAAGTGAATAGAACAACAATTGACTGTCTTCCCTTGCAACCAAGGAGAAGAAACCGCTTTGAGTGAAGCTGACAATTATGTAAAAGGAACTAAATGAATTTGGCTTACGGTTCACACTTACCCCTCACAGATGGAAGGCAGGACCTCTGAGGCCCGTTTCTGAGTCCTCGCCCCTTTGTACCTGACTAGTCGCTGGCTAAGTGCCTAATGAGGCTCAGAGGAAACAAAACCAGTACTGAGGGCTTTTTATTGTCTCTCTTTTCTTTACAGAGCAGGGAATAACCATGTGTTTTGCATCCAAGTTCAAAATCTGATCTTATCACCCAAAGTTGATGACAGACACAACTGTGCTTTCACAAAAACAGAAAGACTAGCGATACCATGATTTGGACAACAAAGATAGGTAGAAAACTGAAGAAGCTTTGGAAATTTGAGGTACTCCATTTACATATATGCCTTCCTGAGCTATCTATACACAAGGCAGTCATGTGAGATGTTTCCTAGCCACCCACTGATCGTAGCGGTGGCATCAGCAATGTAGAGGGGAGTCCAGGTATCTGCTAACATTTCCCCATTAGTCATTTCTAATCTTGCCTAGGGCAGGCCTCATGAGGAATATAGAAACTCTGTCTCTCTGTGGGCAGTAACATCTGGAGCTGCTACTGGAATTGATAGAAAGCTTTAGAGATTAGGAAGGCCGAGAGATTAATGCATTCTGATGCTGATCTCATTGCTGTAGGAAGCACTTAAGATTGGGGATGAGCAAACTGGGCTACTTTTTGTGTTCAGAATGGGAATTCTTTCTTTTGCTCTGAAATGTACAGAATCTTGCTCAGGAAATTGTGTCCCACTACAACAGGCCATGTGGAAGCATATTCTGGGTTGCACTGCAAGCAGAAAGATGGTTTACCATGCTCGTGGCCCATAGAAATGCCTGAGGACCAACGAGCTTCTGTCACCTACACCCAGGCAGGTCCTTTGAGCATCTCACCAGGGATAGATAAAGTGCTGCTACCCAGGGACCTCACTGAATCTTGACATGCTGGAAACTGCCTGAGTGAAGTGATTAAACTGTCAAAGGCAGAGTTTGAGATGTGTAAAAGGAATGAGCTGGGAATGTGGGGTGAAGCACAGAGATGCAAGAGCTGCCACCCAAATCTGCCCATTTGAATAGTCCTGGCCAGGGAAGATGCTTGAATGAAGCATCAAACTGCTTCACTGTTCTTCTCTTTCTGGTGCAGGAGAGGTGTACAGAAAATACAGGCCCCTGTGTATGGCATCCCAGCTCTTGCTGCACACAGGCTTTCCTGCCCCAGCACTCCTTGTGGCAAATGCTTCCCTTTCCCAAGGTCTTCCAGACTGCTCAAGCAGTTGCTTGCTGCTCTGTCTGGTTACAGCGTTCTCCATTGGGAAGCCTTGTTGAGTTTATCATTAAAAAGGTCACTCAGTTTGTCACCAGATAGTGAGTATCTGAGTGAGGATAGCACTGAATCCTTCCAGTGCTAGCTTAATGTTTTCCTTCTTTTGCATTCATTGGGGAACTACTATGAATGCCCTCAGATCCTACCTGGATGTCTAATGGACTGGCAGGGTTATAAAAGTACTAAACAAAATAAGGGCCTCACATATCTGTGGACATGTAATCTTGCCCTCTTATAAACCCTCCTGCCTGTATGTCTCTGTAGAGTTACTCTCTAAAACAGATCCCCCCTCTGAACACACCAAACCTGTAACATAAGCCTTTGAAATTCCTCTTTATAAAAACCTGGTGAAATTCAGGCCCAAATATGTGGGCAAAATCTCAGTGGTTTCAGTGCACAATTCACTTGTCTCCATTCCAGCTCTATCTGTCCCTTTCAAAGTGACACAGCCTGTTTCTAACTGCAAAATTAGCTCATTAAAAGTTGTCGCTTGGGAAACTAGCCGTCGATCTGGGAGCTGAAACCGTGTCAGATACTCAAGGGTTTGGCTTTTTTAAACTGTTTGAAAGGCAGAGAGAAGAGAGGATTGTACTTGAGAAATGTTTTCATGTAGTGCAAAAAAACCAACCCAACAAAAAAAAACCCCAAACCAGTTGGCAAACATGGGCAACTCCATTCTGTGACTTTATAGAAGCTTTTACCAGAAACTTTCATAAAAGGCAAAACTGGGAGGACCTGGGGAAAGGGAGCTACAAGTGGTGTTTGTCTTTTCTGCTAGCGATGGTTAATACACATCGGCTCCCCTGAGGTACCAATACAGTGAAGACAAGGCACATTAGTTTTGTCATGGAGTAAATTCACTGAGAGATTTAGGGCTGACCCATCGGATTTATGTTGTGATAAAATGAAAGCACTTTTATTTTCCCTGTTTACTTCGACTTCGTTAACAGGCGTTTGCTACCCTGGGGGAAAAAAGGAGCTTTAGCACTGAAGTCAAGCCAGAGGGTCCCGCTACATTCACTGGAGAATACAATGTGACACACTGTTTACTTTCTCTTCCAAATGCATTATTTATATGAATGTTGTAGCAATTATGTGATTATACAGAAGTTAATGCACAACAATAAACCAAAAGGATCATCAAAGAAATGCTAATGGCAGGGAATGTTTTTTGTTTAAATTGTGGATTCGCATTTCTTTTTCCATTTTCCTTGAGGGCTACAAGAAAAGAAGATTTGCAAACCTAATAGAAGATTCTGCAAATGTGAAATATTTGAATACAGGAAAGGAAATGAAATCCATGTTCCCGTCTCTCTGTCTCTCTCCCACCTCCCTTGAAATACGAACAGCTTAAGAAAACTGACTCATTTGTCTCACCTTTTTTGGGGGCCTAAATGGTTATGTGGAGTATCAAGAGTGACTACGTGGCTCTGGGGCCAGGGTCAAGGGCCCAGGGCCCAGGTTGGTTTCTCCTTAATCCTGCCAGGGAGGATAAAGGTCTTGAGGAGGACTGGACAGATCCTGCAGGTCAACACCTGTTTGCACAGCTGGCATTGGCAACACTGATTTGGCTTTTACAGACGTGGGACTCTGAGAATCAAGAACTGCTACAATAGATGGGATCCACCTGACCAAGCAAGGTAAAACATCTTTGCCAACAGGCTGGCCAACCTGGAGAGAAGAGATTCAACCCACAAACAGGAGAAAATCACAGACTCACAGACTCACAGAATTGTCATGGTTGGGACGGGACAACGAAGTGATCAGGCCCAGTGGTAAGGGTTTACTGAAAGGCAAGTCCTGTTTGACTAACCTGATCTTGTTCTATGACAAGGTGACCCACTTAGTAGATGAGGGAAAATCTGTGGCTGTTGTCTACCTATATTTTGATAAAGCCTTTGATACCATTTCCCCAAGTGTTATCCTGGAGAAAGTGGCTGCTCATGGCTTGGACGGGTGTACTCTTTGATAGGTAAAAAATTGTCTGGGTGGTAGAGTCCAAAGTGTGGTAGTGAATGGTTGTTTAGCATGGAGAAAAGGAGGCTCAGGGGAGACCTTATCACTCTGCAACTACCTGAAAGGAGGTTGTAGAGAGGTGGGGTTCGGTCTCTTCTCTCAGTAACAAGCGATAGGACAAGAGGAAATGGCCACAAGTTGTGCCAGAGGAGATTTACATTGGTTGTCAAGCCCTGGACCAGCCTGCCCAGGGAAGTGATCGAGTCACCATCCCTGGAGATATAAAATAAAAGTAGATATGGCACTTAAGGACATGGTTTAGTGGTGGACATGGCAGTGCAGGGTTAACAGTTGGACTTGATGATCTTGAAGGTCTTTTCCAACCTAAACAATTCTATGATTCCATGATTCTATGATTTTTATCTGTGCAGGAATGTACGTATGTACCAGGGCATGATGGTGGGCAACCAGCTCGCAAGCAGCTCTGTACAAGAGGCCCTGGGAGTTCTGGTGGACACCAAGTTGTACACAAGCCACCAAACTGCCCTTGTGGCAAAGATGACTATCAGTATTCTGGGCTGCATTAGGATGTGCATCAATAGCAGGTCAAGGGATGTTATCCTTTCCCTCTCCTCAGTCCTGGTGAGACACATCTGGAATACTATACCTAGTTCTGGGTTCTCCAATACAAGACACATATGGACATACTGGAGAGAGCCCAATGAAAGGCCATGAAGGTCATTAAGGGTCTGGAGCATCTCACGTATGAGCAGGGGCTGAGAGAGCTGGGACTATTCAGCCTGGAGAAGAGAAAGCTCAGGCTGATCTTACTCATGCATATAAATACCTGATGAGAGGGAATGAAGAAGATGGAGCTAGGCTGTTTCCAGTGGTGCCCTAGTGGAAGCACAAGAGGCCACTTACAGAAGAAGAACCCTTTTAGTGTAGATATGGTTAAAGGAAGAATAGCATTTGATGTGGCAAAAAATATATTGGATGCTTTTAGCTATGCCCCATAGTGTAGTGGTACAAAACCTTTCTGCTGGTGCTCAGTAGAACATAATTTTCAGAAGTTTTAATTTACTCTTAAGTTAGGACTTGAGACAGTGCAAGCTGGCACTGCCTGAGCTACATTCTTAATTCATGAAGGTTTACTTGATGTGCTGAAAATTATTATAGCTATGTGTAAAGCTAGTGTTCTGATGGTGAAAGATCTTTTTTTTGACTTCAGCATTGAATATGTGTTTTATTAAGGGAAAGTATGAATTATTCATTGAAAAGTTTGAAAATTAACTGAAAATCTCCTCTGAAATAAAGTTTGAAAAAAATGCCTGAAGAATTAAATGATTGTTGTATGATAAAATCTTCTTGACCAGAAGTACTTATTGTGAAGTGCTAAAGGAAGCAATGGCATAATGGTAAATCACTGTCTGGATAGAAAGAATCCAATCATGTATCTCTAACTCTTAAAAGCAGATGCAAATATCTTCATTTGTACTTGCTTAAGCTGTCCAATAACGCTGTGGCCTACCCAGCTGTCAAACAAGATTTATAAGTATCTTTGAAATATTAGACAATGTTTAAATCAAAATAAAAAAATCATGTGGGACAGACATGACCTGATATTTCTCTTTAGTCATTCTATTGGCATATTATTTACAGGTATGCTGTACAAACTTCTGAGTTCAGGAACCTGTCAAAGTGAATTGGGTTCACCTTGGTGCAAATTAATTAGGATGTCTTTCTTTTCTTCTCTCCTATCTTCCCCTCAGATATTGCATTCACTGCTTTTTTCCCATTGAAAAATAATATGTTCTAGATTTACAGTTCTCAGTCTGACTGGAAGTTCCAGCTTCAGAGCACTAAGAGGAAATTCTTTGCTTCAAGAGAGCTGAAGTAAGATGATGGGCAGGGGAAGGGGCCATAGCAGGAAGGCATCTTGTACTCCCAGGGCTTTGCAGCAGCTTTCTTGGAGCATGTGTTATGAGGAACCTTCCTCCTGGTCTCAGTTGTGCCTTAGCAAGTGCAGTCTCAACCTGCTCAGCTTTCTCAGGACTCACAGGAGGCAGCACTAGTACAAAGATTTCCGTGCAATGTTTTACAGTCCCTCTGCAATGGTGCAGGAGTGGTGCTGTCTGCTTCAGCATCAAGGTTCAAGGTGAAGAAACGGAGCAGAGCTGTCTCCCCAGCTGTGCCAACTTACTGCAAGTTGAACTACTCCCTTTCTTTGGGGCCTTGGTGATGCAAGTGAAGATGTGAAATTTGAAGCCATGGATTTTCAGGTAAGTGGGCACAAAAGTTATCTCATGAACAAGCTGATGGAGAAAACCACTTGTACCAGCGCAAATATTCTTCATTAAAAGGACATGAATTGGGTAGTCTATAGCCAACCCTTTGCTGCGTGTATCCCTTAGGATAAGAAACATAATAAAGCAAGCCATGCAGACCTTTATTTGTTCATGTCCTGTGTGGTGATCCTTTAGCTGAAGTACCAGGCTATGCAGCATCCAGAAAACCCAGCTTTGCATCCCAAACCTTCCCACGCATTGTCAGCGCTGGCTTGACATTGTGTTGTGTTGTGGTGCTGAGCACAGGCATGGCTGGAGATAAAGTAAGAGGTTTTTTGAAAGTCAGTGGGACTTTGAATGCCTTCAAATCAATGACAAGAGTTTCAACCTGGAAAGGTACTGCTGCTTAGCAGGAGGTGGGGATGCCTTTGAAATTCTGGTTCTGTTTCAGCCCCTTTGCCCTGTGCAGTGCAGTTGTCTCTGCCAGAACAGGGATCCCTGGGGTACCCCCCCACCCTTGTGTTGCCTTGATCTACTCATTCCTCCAATGCTACGTGAGGCAGCCATGGGACAGTAGACACAAAGCGTACGCTGTAAAGTGGGCTTTGTGGTTTCTCTGGACTTTTCAAATTAAGTGAGACAGTCCAGGTTTGTTGGGGAAATCCAATTTAGAACAGGGTTTTTCAGTGGTGACTCAGAGCTGAGTTATTTCTAAACAGTGAAAAATATTATGGCCTGCAACTCATAGAAGATAAGTAACTAAAATGTTACGCATACTGGAATGTGTTGTCTCTGGCACTGAAAAGATCACTAACTTTGCATCTGAAATGGTATCAATGAATGTTAGAGGCTGAAAATCTGCTCCTATTTTGAATAGTACAGCCCCAGAGAGGTTGCTCTTAGCTGTATGCCATAATTTTTTTATTAAGAGTTTGCTTTGTTTCTGTTTTATATCCTACTACTGTTAACTCTTTGGGGCCCATTCTGCTCTCTATCGAAGTTAATTAGGATTTTCACAATGAGTTCAGGGGAAGCAGGACTTGACCTTTATTGAATGTCAATTGGAAATGGAAGCCAAGCTTGTGTTCTGGATACTATTATGCTATTTGTTGTTGGAGACTATGCATGAATTATATGAATACTAGACACTTGGCAGGAATATACCCTAATAATTACTTTTTGACTCTGAGAGGAGTTCAGTGACTATTATTACAATTCTAGCACTCACCTTTTTACCTCTGGCTTCACATTGGTGCCTTGTTCTCTGCGGGCATCACTATGAGACCTGGAGACTTTAGGCAGCTAGGTAAAACATTCTCGATTCTGTAAACCAGCAACTTGGAAATGTGCCAGAGAGGAGGCAATGTTGCTGCCTGGTGAGCAGGGGAAGCATGATAGCTTGTGCATCTAGCTAATGCTCAGCCTGGTAAAAAGAGCTCTTCTAAAGCTATGCATCCATATTTTGGCTTTACTCTCCTCTTCATCAGTAGGGCAAGTAGCTTAAACATCCCCTTTCCTGGAACTCCAGCCTTATTGACAGTCTGAATTCAGAAGCTGCTGTTTTGTTGAACAAACACAGGTAAGGAGTGTTAAAGGGATCCAAGGAATCTCTGAAAATGATGAAATTAAACTGATTTGACTATTTTGGTAGCACAGGAAATATGCAGATGTAGGTAAAATAACAAACACATCTACATGAATTTCTTTTTCTTGGATCCCTCACTGAGCTCGAACACTTTTTACCGGAGTACAAAGGAATCCCTGTTTTCACTTCCTCTCCTCCAGATCAAAGAGCCTTTTTCAGGTGAATTCAGTTTATTCCTTCCTCACTAAATTGCAATGTCTGTAAAGCAAGATGTCTCAGAACGTGGCACAGTGATGCAGAAAGGTCAATGGGAACAAACAGATATGTTACAACAAGCAGAGGGAGTATTGCTTTATCTTCTTCCTCCCCACCATTACCTCCCATTTCTTTCCTGCCTCCTCATTGCTGGTTGTCCAGTTGTGTCAGCACTCGCCAGCTGTGCCAGATGCCTTGGCTCAAACCCCAAACCAAGCTGAAGGGACGTGAACCCATTTCAGACACTTTCTGGGAAAACACTCAGGAACTTTTCCTGGGTAGACCTCTCTTATGGATACCTCATTTAGACTAAATAGACAAGACAGCGTTTTACTCTAGAGAATGGCAGTTGAGATAGTTGCATGACAGGGAAAGGAAATGTGACATCCAAAGCCTCCTTCAGGGTCAGGTTAGCTCCTTTGCTGTATATGAAGGGAGCAATTTGAGAAGCAGAAAGGGATGTTCAGAAATGCATGCCCAGAAAATTTATACTTATGCATTGAAGAGCACTTTACTCTTGGATACTTTTGTGGTGCTGAGTGAGGGTTTTCAGAGTCTAAATTTTGGACTTTGCCACCTAAAGTAGTACTTAGGCAGAAGCCAGGTATTTAACTCACTCTGTGGATAAAGCCCATAAGGAACTAAACTTGGAGTTGTGGAGTTTGGGGTTGAGGTTATAGGGAGCTCTGTATTCTAAATTTGAACTGCAATACCTTCTAACTTTGCCACCAAACATAAAACCCCAAATCTGTGTTAGGCTTGAAATACTTCATATGTAACGTGAAGCCACAGGAGATTTATTTTTTTCTTTTGGAATGCTTGAGGCAAATCATCTGACTCTTTTGGATTTGAATTGCAGAGAAACAGGCACATTTCTGACTTCTAAAAATACACTCTAAGGAGAGGAAAGTCAGTAGGTTCAGGACAAACTCAGTGTCCCTGTGCAAAGGACAAGGAGATCCCAACAGCTAGTCTAGCCAGTAGCACTATACTGGATAATCTGAACACAGTGTGTACAAGGTGCCTGGAAACAAAACCTCTTCTTCTACAGCCTGTTCTTTGCAGTCAATAAACCTTCCTGACGAGAAGTAGCTCCGCTTTGCAGAAAATATGTTTCTTTCAGTTTACAGGCACCTTGCTATTTTTCTTTTGGCAGGTCTACCACTCTTGCCTCACCACATTGCCTCATGTCTGTCAGCTTCGACTTGTACCTGGGTGCCCTCCACTGCTCCTTGGTCATCTTGACCAGATGTCATCTCTGTTTAAATGGTGGCAGGCAGCCAAGGAATAGCTCTTTGCAAAACCAGAAAAAGTATAGCAAATTCACAGCCAACACAATAACCCTACACGGACTTCTTTGGAGAGCCTGGAGTTGGTTGACCTCTTCCAAAACTGGCATGTTCAGTCCTGTCTGGAGGAAAGTCACCAAAATCCTAGTGCATACCTCAGGGCAGTCAGTGGAAAGGGCATTGCTGACTGTGAGTCAAGGAAGAAGAACGTGGTGGGGAAGTAGCTGAGATCCGGGGACCAGCATGCAAACTCCAGGCAGCCTACAAACAGTAATAAACACGCCCTGCACTGCCATCCAACCGCAGAGTAAGATGTGCACTGAAGTGCTTCCTTAGTTTAGAAAGAGCTGGGAGCTTTTCTTTTTCTGCTCGGCCAATCTCTAAAATGTTAATTTACCTGTGGTATCAAATCCCATAATCATCGTTCACCCAGATAATCTTCATAATGTTCTTTCCGGAGTTATTTCCCATTCCTTCTCTCTCTCACCCCGTTATGATCCCTTTCAAGAAATGGGCATCAGAGAAGCCAGAAAGTTCAGTGCGTTTCATGTCAGGCATGTTTATTGTAGCAGAACAATTAGCACAGAATCCTATTAGGTTTATAGTGCATTTTTTATGATGATTTGAAGGTACCAGATGAGAGTGTAACACAACAATAGCACTCCAATTGGACATGGGTCATGTAGGGCAAAATTGCTTCCTAGGGACTACTCTTTGAGCCCCAGCTTACACCACCCAGCTCAGTAGCAATATTGCTCCTCCTCTCACCTTCTCATTGCTTTCTGGAGTCCAGACCATCTTCTTGTGCCAAAGATCTGCACTGGGCTGATGCTTCGAGAGCAGGAGGACAGCTGGGAAGTGTGATGAGGGCAATTGCTTGCTGGCTAAATGCTGCCACCTAACAACGAAGTGCTCTGCTTCCATCTCAAAGATTATACCAGGTGGGAAGTGTTTTCAAAGCCTCCTCCTGTCCTGAAGCAAACCTCAGAAGAAAAGGGGAGCTGCCACCTCTAAAGGAAGGAAGAAAAATAGCATTTTATCAATGACTGCGTTACTTTTCTCTGACTCCATCTGTTTTCTAAGCAAAGCCACTCCAAATCAAGGTCTGCTCACTTTCTTCCTCTGGATCTTCAGTTTGCCATGTAATCAAAATCTCCAGGAAGCTACTGCCAAAGTCTACTCGCCTGCATGGCCACAAACATGCAGGCATCACTGTGCTCATATTAATCATTACTCTTATCACAGTCATGGCAATTGTCCTGGCAGATCAGAGCACAGCATAAAGGCTGAGTCCCACACAACCTTTTTGTCCTTGGTGACAAAGCCCATTCTTAGAGTGGTTCTGGCTGTCCTTTCCTACTGACTGCCACTGAAACACACCCAGTGTCTTGAAATAACATGATTTTTGTCTATGAAATGACACAATTTTACCCTTCTTTTTCATTTTACAGTATGAGGATACACTTTCTATCTTATACCTAGTCTCCCAAGGTTGTAAGGGCAGGCCTTGGATTCACGTGATCCTTGAGTAAAAGACACAACAAGCTTTAGCAACCAAGGGTTGAACAATGAGAACCTCTCTCCTGTTATCTGGGTGGCAAAACACTTGATCAGAGTGGCAAAATCCCAACAGTAGGCAGTTTTATAAGGAGATTTGATCCACATCAGTCATGGAAGCTCTGTTTTTACTTGACCTGGGCACTACACACGTGGTCAGATTACATAGCCTCTTTCAATCCTTTCCAGTCGTCCTTTTTTGCCAAATAGCATCTGTAAACTAACACAGTATTATCCCAGATGAAAAATAGGAAGCCTGGCTGTGGTTGCTGTGCAACTGAGGTAGCGAAGTCCTTAGGTAGTGAAGGACGAGCAGCTGGATTTCAGATTAAGTCAGATGTCTGTAGTCCATTAAAGGGCCAACATAGATCTATACAAGGTACTTGTGGTGTTCTACCAAGAGGCCCTGCAGATCAGGAGATGTCTACGTACATTGTCTAGGCATGAACAGCATAAAATGAACAGACAATGGTGAATGCAAGTGGAGATCTCAGGTGTATGTCTCATGTATAAATGAAGTTGAGAAGATGCATAACAGAGGATGATTACAAAATCCAAATGCATATGCCTGCAAAAGACACTGACTGAATATGTATACCCAGTGACGTAATTTGGGTTTTTTTCCTGGTTTTGGATCGATTAAGAACCTGATACTGTTTTTCAGGTGTTTCATCAGATTTAGTTACCTGTGTACTCAGGAACTACATGAGTAGGGAGGGAGATGTAACTGTGTGATGAATCCAGTGCTAGGCTTTATGGCTGGGAAAGGTTTAATTCTTATTAAGGCTTAATTCCTTAATCTGTGAAGAAAGAAGGATTAAAAACAGAGTCTGGAGTGGCTGTGGTTCTTGATGAGCAGCTGTCCTCAGGAGTGCAGTTGCATGGTGGGCTTCCCGGGGCTCTGAAGGTGGTCAGGAGACAGGGCAGCCAGAGGGAGGACAGCCAAGGGTCTTAGGCTCAGCTCTTCCAAACTTAGCCAAAGTCTGTGAGTATTTTGACTCCTTGCTCAGTTGGGCCCAAGTTATTCATTTAATGGCTATCCACAAATGTTTGCACAAAAGGCTGGGTTGCCGGCTTGCGCAAACTCTTTGGAATAGTTCTTCTTCAGTCAGTAAATCATGGTTTGGGAGAAGAAATAAAATAGTGACTAGCAAATATGCAGTGACACAGAGCTCTCCTCAGCTGAGCCAGAAGATGGGCTGAAACCTGCATGTTCTTCTGTGGCCACAGTGGATATGGGTAGATCATCTCCTACCTCCTGGCCTGTGACACAGCTCCTCCTGGTCATGTTCAGGCATGGTAATATTTTCTTATATGGGTGGATAACTATTGCAACTATAATTATAGATAGCAAAGGCATTATAAAAGATAAAGTCTCCTGGTGAGTGACTCATGAACAGGAAAAAGGACACAACTTGTCGAAGGCATCCACAACAAATGGCTAGCTCTGTTCTTTCCTCTGGTTCAGTGAGGCTGTGATATGCAGCTCCTCAGCTGCACTTGGGTTCAGCAGCGATTCAACTACAGAAGCTCAGCTCAAGGGATAATGTCAGAAAATTGTCACCTGAGAAAAGATCCCTCAAACAAGACAGTCAGGTATTGTGGTGCTGGTCTTTGTATGTCCATCCTCACTGATTTGTTTATACTGGAATGGAAAGGTAAAATAATACTCATTTTTGTAAGCAGATCATCAGTAAAATACCCTTTGTTAATACTAATGCATAGCTTGCTTAAGAAAAACCCCTAAGTCCCTGTGGTAGGTATTAGACTTTGGTTTCCAGTTACTCAACCTCTTTACAGGTCTTAGAGATCTCATAAACTTTGAATGTTGTAGTAAAAATATTTATAGGGTAAGTCAAAGAAAAACATAAAATTGCATTCAAGTTTTGACAGGAGTAAAACTACTTATCCTGCTTATTTTTTTATTATAGAAAACTGGATGCTGTGACCTCACAAAAAAATGATAGCTATTTAAGCAGAAAGGTTGGAAAGGATTTTGTGCATGTTAGTATTTCCTTTCTGAAGTATTAATATTTATCTTGGGAAATTCTTAAGTGCTTAATTGGAAAAGACAGACAAGACATGCTCGTGGTGTCACAGGCTACTTATGGAGTCACAACAAAACTCTGCATGACAATTTCAGATGATACTTCAGTCAGAAGCTATGATGACCTGTGTTTTCACTGGTCTGAGATTTGGGTTTGGTTAAGCCTAGATCCACCATGAAAACCTGAGTTCCACCTCAAGTGCTTTAACTCAACAGTCAGATCCTAGAAAACTCACTTCCAACTTTGTCCAATCCTGTAGATGTCTAAAGCCCGTATAGAATCTCCATTTCCACTGGCACCCCACCCTGATCCAGACATCACCAGGCTGCAAAGAACTCCAGATAAGCCTTTGCCTACCTGGCCACTGCCTTATCTTGCTTGCGAAGTGTGAGCTAGTTGACAGGCTCAGAGCATGCTTGGTGTCTCAGACTTTGTATGGCAAACAGCAAAGGGTGTTATTTCCAGGATTTGATTGCCTGTCTGCTGCTCTGTACTCTGTCCACCCGTATCGGGAAAGGGCGACCTGCTTTTAAATTCTTACCTGGTTTCAGGTCCTCTCAGATCCCAGAGAAGCTCTCGAGACAATCTGCGGTGTGTTTTCTTCCATCTCCTTATTGGCTTGGTTCTACATTGTAGCAATAAACTATTACTTTGAGGGGCTGCATATAAGAAAGGGACACCAATTAACTTCTAGGTTGTGAAGTTAGTTACATAAGGTATGAAAAAGCTGCAGACATCAGACCCAGGCTAAGAAAACCAATGGATTCTAGGTTCCTGCTCTCTGGTAGCCAGGCTCTTTAGGAGACGTGACAGTGAACGTCCTAAATTCTTAATCTGCCTTAAAAATTCAGGCCTAAACTCCATAAAAGAGATGTAAAATTTGATATGGGCTGAGAAGAGAAGCAGAAAAAGGTCTGCAAATGCATTGCTTACAATGCTGGTGTTAATAGTGAGGATTTCCGCTGTGCAAGAGACTCCGTCCACAAGAAGCAGCTTAATCACAGCTCCTGAGAAGGAAGTGTCACATAGCACAACTAGTCTAAGCACTAAATTATCATGACCTGAGCTGCCATTTAGGCACTAAAAGAAGTGGTCATTTTCTTTTTTAAGATCTGAACTGAAAAACTTGATCGTCACATCCCAGAGCATTTGGTGTGGTGGCACCTCTGATCATCCAGCTTTCACCCGACTTTATCCATGGAAGAGCAACTGAGCGGCTGCTGGAATCATTTTTTTCATGAACATTTTAAACAAAAAATTCCCTTTTATCACTTTTCTGATTAAATATTGATTCTTCTCCCTCAGCAGCAGGGTTTCAGTGATGGCTCATGGTGGGCAGGCTGTGAAGCACCTCTTCCCCAGAGTGAGAGCTGAGGGCCAGGTACCCGCTGCAAGGGGAATCTCCCAGGATATCCTCTCCTGTAAAAAAACCCATCGCACTCCTGATTCATCCTAGGTTTTGGATTAAAAGTTGTGCAATAAAAAGTGACGTTTTCCTTGGGGCAAACACTAAAACCTCCTCCTCTTTAGCCCTGGCAATGCCCCCCTCTGCTGCACTTGCAGGTCCTCTGCAGGGAGGTCAGCCCAGTGGTTTGCTCAGCCTTGCTGGGAGGGGGCTGAGGTGGCAGCTCATACTGCTGGACTTAACACCCACAGCTCTGACAGTGTTAGCACATGCCTGGAGCTTTTCATTGCTATTATAAAATGGGAGTTTAGTTAACTTACTGTCCCACCATATTTAGACAGAAAATATCCAAAGGTTTCAAGACTACGGGCCAAACCCCTAAAACAATGTGCTATAATAATAAGCCCCTGTCTTAGTTTTGAGACCTCTTTTTCATTAGGAGGTGATAAAAATATGACTGTCCTTTCTCTTCCTTTGTCTTTGGTAGACTAGGCTTCATGACTTCTCTTAGGAACGACTTTTATAGCTAACAACAGAGAAATAATTTCATAAGAACTCTCGCTTCTTGCAGCATCAGCTACAAGTTCCAACATAAAACCACCAAACCCTTGAAGATTATGTGAGAGCTATAGGTTGACGAGCCATTAAATCAGGTAACCACTACCCTGGATATTTGAGTTTAAAAAAAAAAAAAAAAAAAAAGTAGTTTTAATGCTGTCTTTTCACTGCTTACTTTGCATGATCCTGTTTTTAATCAGCTCCGTCAGGAAGAGCCATGGATAAGTACCACCTTCACATGTGTGCACAAGTTCTGAACTTTGAACGAATGCAGTATGTTAATACATATTAATCTGTTTACTTACTTAGCCTGTGTCTGGTCACAGCCAATAAATCCACAAACCCAGGCACTGCTGATTGTATGTCAGGCATGCAAGCACAGACTACACAAAGAAAAAGCTGGAAATTTGTCAACTCGTGGAAAGCTGGACCTTAGTTTGTAAAATTCAATAGTGCATATGGTGAAGATGTGCCTTCAGAGGTGTGCTGCTGCTTACCACATGCTGGCAGCTCGTCTGCTTTTACACACACTGCAAAGCAGGATGCTGCTTTCACCTCCAGATCACAAAATCACTGACTTGCTGGATGTTACCTACGAGCACAACCTCAGGGAATGCACCCAAGTCTCATGCAGAATGTCAAACAACGTGTTACGGGGGGTGTGTGTGTGTGTGTGTGTGTGATGTGATTATTATGTTTTTTCTGTCCTTGATAGAACCTGAAAGGGGCTGGGTAACACTCATATGCTTTACATATATGCAGAACTGGTTTGCTTGTAGGATGGACACAGAGATGTTAATTAGGTACAAAGATATTGTGCAAGCTCACCAGGGAGGCATGCAGTACTGTCTTGCATCGGGTGTGTTAGTCCCGAGCTTGATGTTGTAATGACTGTGTGCTTCATTTGAGGGCTTAGGGTTAACTGGCCCCTAGGGATATTGCACTTTGAGTTTGAACTGTGTACTAAAATAATCTGACTTCTTGTTTGGAAAAAGAAAGGAAGAAAAAAAATCTTTGCTGTATTTAATGTCACCTTCTGAACAGGACAAAAAACTGAGGGAAAATCCAGGTACGGGGTCCTCTTGGCACAATCTCCCCATCCCTCCTTTGTGGGTGTCTTTGCTATTAAGGTTCCCTGGGATGCAGATCTGGGATAGGACCTTCTGGAGTAAAGCTGTGCCTTAATTGGACTGAAAAAGTGCTACTAGTTGGGGGCTTGGGGCACGTGGGTCTCCCCCCTCCCCAAGCTCTGCTTTCTATAAGTGCCTTTGGAACTTGCTCCATGAAGTATACCGGGAGTCCAGTAACACTTTAGTGAAGACAGATGTTAATGCTGAGTGAGCAGAAGCTAACAGACTCGCAGAGCAACCTTGGCAGCTCGCCCCATTTTTTCAGATTTCAATATACCTACAAAAACTTTTAAAAAAACCCAAACAAAACAAAACAGAAGAAAGCCCTCTCTACGTTTTGGCCTAGAACAAACCCTAGTGTAAGTAGTTCATCAAGACACACTCTCTTTAGCTCCTTAAACACACAGCTAGATCAAAATAAAGTACGAAGAGCATAAAGTAACTCACAGACACTGTTCATTAACACTGAGGCCTGCTGCAGGAAGAAAGTGACCTAGTAAATATCCTCCCTGAGTAGTAAAATAGCTGCTGTAAGGAGTTATAAGAACTTTTGTGAGCTGTAATTCCCTAAGGAAAAAAAAAAAAAAAAAAGGAAAAAAAAAAAAGAGAGAGGTTTTTACAATCTTTCATCTCTGCTTGAAAGCAGAAATAAAAAGCCTGCCCCTAAACTACTAGGTGCTTGTGAGCAGCCTGCTAATAATGTCATCTTCTGTCTGGTCTTAAAGGAAAAAGGAGAGATATGGAAAGAAAACAAACCCACAAACAGTGCTGGTCAGCTTTATGAGTGCTGCAACTTCAAAGACTGGAAGAAACGCCCTGCAGACTGGCTGTTTTGAGGATCAAGAGTTCAGGAGCTTTAGAGGTCCTTATTAGAGAGAATTCTGCATGAGAAACTAACAGTCCCTGATAACACTGCAAATGGATATCTTGCACTGGCAGTCCTGCATGTAACAAACTTACTCCAGCTCTGAGGAAAAGCCAACACGAGCCTACTTATGTTTTTCTGGTATGCGTTGTATCTTATTCAAGAATATTTTACCTAAGGCTGCAGTGTTGTGATATGTGCGAAGACCCTCCCCTTTTTACTGGCAACTAAACTGGAGGGGAAGTGCAGACAAAATTTTCATAAGCCATCTTATGTTTTGGGATCCTTCCATCTGGGTTGCTGAGTGTGAGATACCCAGGCATGTCTATCAGGGTGCTCCAAATCAGCACGATGGAAGATGTGGATGGTACTCTCCTGTCTTGAGTGGATGCTCCATGTAGAAAGGAGGAAAGAATTGCAGGACGTTATGGGGAAACAGATTTTGTAATCCAAGTGGTCTCCTCGGTGAAATATCCATTCTCTGTTTTGCAAACAAGCAAGACTGTGGTAGTTTAGTCCTTTTGATTTGCTTTGTTATTCTTGCAAAGCGTAATGCGTTAGTTTTACGAGGCACACGCAGTACTTTTGGCAGTGTAAGAATCATGCAGATGTGTGAGTTCCTTAGACACTGATATCTTCACCAACACTGAGCAGGAAAACCAAGGCAGGAAATTTATGCTGAGTTATGTCCAATTAAATGTATTCTCGCTTATCCATTCTCTGTACCCATTTTTTCCCCCCGTGACAACTGCTGATCTGAGTTTAGCTGCACAATATCTAAGAAAGTTCACAGCAAATGTTCGAGCAATCAGAAATGTGATCATCCTCAAAGGATTTAGGACTGTAAAGAGAATTCATATCAAAGGAAAAGCTAGAATGGTCTCTCCATTTGCCACACAAACAACACTAAAAAGAAACACATCAGATTGTGTGCTAGATGCCAGCACTGTGCTTGCAAATAATGAGTTAACCAGTAAGCTGACCGAAATAAATGTGCATTTTTTTTGACAACTGAGTCTCTAACAAGAACCACGTCTGTAATAAAAGTTATGATGTCTCTAGCAGGAACTGGTAGTGCAAATCAAACATACCATTAGCTTGTCAGGCTCAGCCAAGTGAAATAACAAGCAGCTGGATAGTGCTGTACACTGAAATGGAAAACTGTTGCCCCTTAACAGAAGATTTCCTCAGAGAAAATTAAGCATGAGGGGCAGCGACAGACCTGGTTATTCATGAGCATGGTGTCACGGGGAGGTCAGTGGAAGGACCTTACTTAAACCATCATTCTGGCTCAGGAAATGCTGCCTGACTCCTGAAGTTAGCAGAGCAAACTCTCCCCAACACCTCAATGAGTAAATTAGGGTAGTGGGGAAGTGCCTGGCACCAGGGAAAACAAAGAAGGAAGGTGCAACATGCGATATCCCATCTGACTGGCCACGCTTGGCCAGGAGACCCAAGTGCTTTCAGCTCTGAGGAGATGGAGGGGAGGATGGAATGTGCCTGGGTAAGGGGGGAAAGGGCATCTCTTCTTGTTTCTAAGGGTACTGAAAAATAAACCTGGAAAGTGAAATGTTTCCCTGTGGCAGATGGGGAATTGGATGCAGACTGTGCTGGGCTACATGAGTTTTTGTACTTTGGGCTTTCGGCTAAACCCAAGCTGTTTGTGTTGTCGCATGCTCTTTTACAAGCTTTTGGCTGATGGAGCCTGGGTGGCAGAGTGGAAAATTGTTTGGGAGGTTTGCAGAGCCCTGTGTGTGTTCTGTGGCCCTGAAGCCAGACATTGTTTATTGAGTCCTGCAAGGGATCCTGGTAATCGCAGCTGATTTTCAAAAGCATATCTGTTGCCCATGTGTATCAATTAGATTGCAGTATTTCTGTACAAATCACAGACTCGATATCTATCCCGCAGCTCGTGGCCAGCTGAGAACATTTTAATGCTTGTGCAGATGGAGGTACCACTATTAAGTCACGGTACTCCGTTCCCAAAAATTTCTGCTGCCTCTGCAAATGTGCACCCAGGTTTCAAACTTAGGTTCACGTTTAGCAGCTGCCATCTGTTGAACTCCAGCTCATGTAATGTTCACAGACATCTCATCGCAGCCACTTGTCCAGCCCACTGAGATCCCCAGGTCCTCACCTGGGTCACAAAAGCCTTGTATCCATTTTTGGGCCATACAGGAGAAGGTTGGGCTGCACTTCCCAGAAGCCAACTTGAAAGAGGGAATTTTGACGGAGATAAATGTGGTTTTTTATGTCTCCAAGTGTTGTCGGTTCCCATCCTTTTCTTGATTCTGGAATACACCCAAGTCTGAATAGAAAACGAAGGAAACAGCATTTTGACAAAAAAAAGTTTTCTTTTCACAGAGCAATTCTAAACCACTTCCATGTGCCCGTGGTACAGTTAGGCACTGCTTCCACCGGTGATGTGTCTAACCCAAATCAGAGGGAGTGTAACAGCATCTCTCTCAGGGAAGAGGAACTGCCAGGCCACTTCTGGGTCAGCAAAGGTTCCCCCAGTTACTGCCAGGCACTCAAGCTCTCAGTCTCCTGAGGGGCAATACAGGCCTTGCAGGCTCAGCCCTGACTGACACTACCCAGGGCAATTTTTTTTTCCTCCAAATTTATGTTTTCAGCATAAAATCTGGAGTCTAAAAGACACAGCAAACTTTTCCCCAGCTCTTAAAACTAGAATTATTGAGAAAAATGCTGCAAGTATATTGCAGAAGAAAATGTCCAAATGTTTTTTTGCAACTTTTTCAATTTTATTTATTTATTTAAAATGCAGTTGTGTTAATTTTCTCATTCAGTAACAGGAGAGGAAAACTCCCCCTTCCCTTCATCCTTCCCTGCCTCGGGAAAAAGGGAAGAAATGGAAGGGAGGAAGAATAGAGGGTTGGTGGGATGATAATGATTTGAAATGTTTTTTCTTGCAAAGTTAAAACATTTTGGAAAGAAATTTTCCACACTTCTTGCTTTTGAAAGATCCTTTTTAAGAAAAGTGCTTTAAACTCCAAGTATTGGCTAACTTTTTAAACAAAATTCTTTCCCTGTTTTATTAAGGGAAGTAAACAAGGCACAAGTGATGGCTGAAGCCATAATTTCCAAGATGATTGACACATTGGGACTTTTATCTTTTCAACTATAAATTTTGATTGGTTTTCATCCCCCCTGCCTCACTTCCTCCTTTCCTCTTTCTAAAAGTTATTGCCTTTCAGTTTGTTTTAATGGTGTTTATGTAATGTCATAAATATTCTTGTTTAGAGCTGTAATTATTCCCTATGATTAATTCTGTTCATTCTGAGAAGTTGTGCAAGTCTTTCACTGGAGGGTATGTCTTTTTTTGTTCGTGTGTTTCTCCATGTAAAATGCAATATGTCCATTACAAAAGCCATGCCAGGGAAGGCAGGGTTAATGCTTTTCCTTTTTCTTGTGGCAATGTTTGGAAGCGTTTTTGTGGAGTGTTTAGTATCATTCCTCATTGGGTCGGGATTAAGGTAATTGACAGGGCGTTGGGCCAGGGGTCCTTTAGCTGTCCAACCTCAGTTGCATGGGATGGAAGCATGCCATGGCCAAAGTCACTTCCTTTCTCTTTCTTTTATATCCCATTAGTCTGCCTGTGTTTTCGATTTCAGAGGAATTCCTATAAATACATTGACTGTAGCTGCTAATTGTGGGTAAAACATCAACTATGTGGAGGCAGTGGGAGTTTTCCCAAAATAAGGACTATGGGTCTCAGCTCTCTGTATTCTCTAGAATGTATTTGCAGTACTTGGAGATAATGATCAGCATTTTTGTGACAACTGTTCTGCATTATGTTAGGGCAAACAGTTGAAATCAGACCTTAAGTAATAGTCTGCGCCCCATCCAACACTGCAGCAGAGACTGACAGGGCATAAAAGCCAGACATGTGTACACGGTGCCCAGCACGTTCACCTTTGGTGTTGTGCCTCGCATAATGAGTTAAAAGAAGATGGACAGCAAGATTTTCATGCCCCAGAGCAAAGGAAAAAAGCTTGGAGGAACCAAGTAAAAGTTATACTTTAAAGAATGTATAGAATATATACTCAGAATGCACATTTTTGTCTGCTTCAGTGTATTTCAGGCATATTTTTACATGGTATCATTTTTTCCTAATGTCTTAGCAGCTTGAAAAGCCTCATCTTCTGGAAATGTTTAGCTGTCATCCTCTCAGACAGTTTCGCAAGCAATCACATTAATGCCTACATGAACTGACTGTGATTATTCAGCATAAAATGAAAGCAAGTTATGTACTATTTGGGGAACTCGTAGAGTAGTACTTTTGTTCAATTCATTTGCAGAAGGCCTCTGGGCAGTTTCTAGCACCGGCTGGGGAAGGGTTTGTAGCAGGGGCTCAACGTACTGTTGTTTAATACCCGAAGAAGAAAATAGGCTGAAAGCAGAGGGTCCTGCTCTCAATGCTGCAGGAGCCATGCAGAGACCCCCCAGTCCCTGAAGGAAACCTCCTTGGTGCTGTGGGGGACCTGTAGCCAGGCCAGTGGCAGGACAACCTGGCACCTGCAGAAAGGCGAGAGCGTTGGACACGACTCTGACTAAGCCAGGCAACGGTTTTCCCATGCTCATTCAGTTATATCTGTATCTAAAAAAGAAGAGAAGAATGAAAAAGTGACTAGAAATGCAGTTTAAGTGCAGCAGTCTGTAAAACCAGACAGGAAACTATTGGGAGACCGCAGTGGAAAATCCCAGAAGAGGTGGGTGTCCCTACACGTTGTCTTTCCAGGCCCCTGCCACAGAGCTGGGGATCTCATTAGGTCATGTTTACTGAAGGCTCTTTTTTTCTGTCTTCTGATTCAGCCAGCAACAGGACATGGGGAGGACAAAGCCTGTCCTAAGTGACCACGATGGAGTCAGCCCTATTCATGGATTACGGCTGCCATGGAAACCCAGTTTGCAGAGCTCACCACTGCAAACATGGAATGAATGGCCAGGTCAGCACTTGAGATTAAAGGGGAGGGAAGGAGGGAATTGAGCAACTGTTTGCCAAACTCATTTCAGGAGCTTTCCTGGAATAGTCCAATGCTGCAAAAATCAGAATGAAGAGTTTTTTACTTAAAACCAGAGTGAGGATTCCCCTTGTTTGAGAACAGGGTTATGTCCTTTGATGCATTCAATGAAGGACAGCAGCAGAGCTTGATCTTGTTATTGATTTAACTTCAGAATAACCTTAAAAGACCTAAAAGAGGTTTAATGATAAGCCATATGCTGAAAATGAATCCCAGAGGGCTTATCATTTAATGTAATGATTTACACAACGTGTTATCAGCCATTAGATTAGGTGTTCTACTTTTTTGATCATTGATTTTAATCATCGTGAGACAAAACTCATATCCAGGTTTTGACCGTATGTATCTATCAGCTAGCTAATCCTCAGTGTATTAAAAGAATGATTAATTGTTTCTCCACCTATAAAATAAAACTTCTCTTACAACCTCAAACAACGAAGCTTGCAGCAAAGGATATTTTAACAAGAATTTTTGCCTTTATATATATATATATATATATATGAAATTATATGTTTTTTCCCTCCAAATCCAATGATTGGGAGATAGGCTGTGATGTGGGAGACCTAGATTAGCATCCTACTCTCTTACAGTCTTCCTTATGATCTGGAACAAGTTCCTTTGTCAAAGGAGTTCACAGAAGCATAGGTGTGATCTCCACTGCCTGGCAGTATCTAGCCCAAGGGCTACCTGTATGTTGTGAAATGCTCATCTGGAAGCTGGAAACCCAGGAGCCAACTCTGCTCCAAAGGCCAGTGCAGATGCTTGGAAAATACCTTAAAAGACAGAAGTGGCTTTTTTTTTTTTTTTTTTTTTTTTTTTCCCATCACCTCAGACTTTAGATCTGTAGGGAGTAGAGATGTCTAATGCAGTTTTATTAATTTCTTGCTTAAACCATTGCTTTTAGATGCAGCTGTGAACAACACAGTCAAGGTAGAAGAAAAAGCTAGCACATGAAAGCTTGGGAGATAGCTGCAGTGCTTTGGTAGGTGTATCTTCCTAGTCAGATACTGATGTCCTGTATGTTGTTACTTGGATGTGTTTTTCAGCCAATTGGGCACCCATTTTGTAAAACACTTGTTTAAAATTTATGTCCTTAGCAAGGGACAGAAAACACATTATTAGACTCAGAATTGAAGCCATGGGTCCTTTTCCAGACATTTTCTCTCTCAGTGGAAGAGACTGTGGTTTGACATTCTTCGTTCTTCACAAATCCAAGTTAACCAGTTCTTTTTTATCAGAATTATTCCTATTTGCCATGAGGCAGTTGCTTAATACTGTGTTCAAGCATCTTGCTGAGGTTAAACAGTTTGGTCGTTCCCTAGATTTTCCATTTCTCCATAAGATAGCCTGTCAACCTTTCTCTAGTGCTCTGGGGCCTCATAAACCCTCATGAGTTTCTAATGGCTCAGCAGTTGTCCTGTTTAAGATGAAAACAGGATTTCTTCATGCCTTCCTTGTGTTGGTCTTCTGCAGAAAGTCTGAGGGCTTAAAACTCTGCTGAACGAAACAACTGAAGTAGGGGAAGAAGTGCTGGAAATCAATGGTAAAACCTTCACATTTTTTTATTGGAAGGGAGACCTAGATCCATGGGCATAAAGCTGAAGAGGCACAGATTGTGGGTTACATAAAACTAGGCGCTAACAGTAAACACGAGAAAACATCCAACTCTCACACAATGCCCTCTAAATTGAATTATCTGTTTGTAGCAGCACACTACAGAAATATGAACTGGAAGCAGGGAAACTGCACAAGTTTGATTTCCCAATGTTGACGCTGGAGCAACTGGAGCTACAACTGTGCAACTGTAGATTTGCAGGTTCTGTGTGGGCACACTCATCTCTGCAGAGCTGCTGCAGGACTTCACTTCACACGTGCACAGACAAAGCTCAGCCACCCTTGTAGCTCTCATTCCTATGGGAGAAGTGACCTGAAGATTTGTTTTCTTTTGTTCAGATCCAAAAGGATCTGAAGAAAATTTCTCTCTCAGCCTGCGGCTCAGTGTGAAAGGACGAACACGTGTGTGCATCTGGCTCACTCTGCCTGGGATGTCTCAAAGATGCCTTTTCTGCTTATATAATTGTTAATAATTTCTTGCTAGATGCACAAAAGAGGTTCCTTAGATCCTCATTTACATATGTTTTGTATTATCCATGTTTGGGCTCTTCGTGGTTTATTCTTCCCTCCCAAAACTTGCCACTATCTCCTCCGTTAACCCGCCTAACTGAAAGCTAATGTTTTCTTATTTATTGTTCCAAGTCCTCTTAAAGTAGCCAGTCAGAAGAATAGCTGTGCCCCTGTTTGGTTAAAAGAAGACATTTAATAACAAATTTTGCCTTTTCTGTGCTTAAAAATTTTTTTTTCCTCTGCCCTCAGTGAGAGATAAAAATATGACCCTGCAGAGAAAGTGTCCATTAAATCAGCCATTGGAGAGGAGGCAGGCCAGGTTTTTCATTTGAGTTTATTTTGGTTTGTGCTTAAATATATTTTGTTAACCTATGTTGGAAAAAAAAAGGGGGGGGGGGAGGAGTTGCTAAAAGAAGGGCAATTGCATCCTCCCATTGGAGTTCGGCCTACGAATTACCCTTTCTTGGGAGCCAGTTTGATTTCCCTTGGATTTTGCTTCTGCAGGCAGGGTGTTTTATCTGCCTTTTAGCCTCTGACCCAGAGGTGTGACCTTTCCACTTTTATCTCTTTCAGAGTAAGCCTGGGCCCTGTCAGAGTTGCCCAAGAGACTAATGATAAGCACAGAGGAAGAAGGGTCATTTCTGACAGTAAAGAGGACAGGGCACTGAGGTGGGTGATGATGAGGTTCCTCCAGGCTGCTCTCCAGGACAGGTACCTGCGGTCGTGCAGCCTGAGCAGTTGCCTGCTGGTGCCCCTGACACCGAGCAGCAATAACTGCTGGAGTGCAGGCAACCGAGGGCTAATCCCCTCAATCCCATCTTTACCTCCCACCCTAGCAAATGCAGCAGCAATAAATAAAGGCATAACCAGTTTCAGGAGAGACGCTTGCTTATCTCCTTTTGTTTAAAGCAGACAGATTTAGTCCTGGTATAATACGGCTCATGGAAATAAAATTCAGCTGTTACTATTAACTTTTATGGTTTTTAACTCTCTTTTCTATAGAGAAGTCTTTTCTGTGTCCTTGAATACAAGATGTGCTGAGCTTTAAAAATGGTGTTCTGGTCTGAGTGAGACCAGCAGTAACTGTGGTCAGTGGTTTCCCTTCCCAGCCGAGCTCTTCTCCCCCTGCCCCGGCTGCAGGCAGCAGCTGTTGGCACAGGC